>VXAY01006324.1:318472-370933 GCA_013399855.1 Oxyruncus cristatus
AGTGGGGAGGGGAAATTCAGCAATATTATTTATTTGGGTTAGCTATGCTCCCTCTGGGAATTACTACATCTAGTCAATCTCTTCACCATGGAAATCCATCCTGCAAGTGCTTAAAAAAGAAATGGAGAGAACTGTAATACCAAAAAGTGCCTGTCAAACCTCTGCCAATTAGTTTGGTTTGTGGCTAAACAGAGAGTCATAAGCAGGCAGGGTGATGGGTCTTTGTATTTGTCAAGTGTGTGGTTGTAAAAAAACCAATGCCTTCAACAACTCAGAGCTAGAGAAATATTTTTTAGAGGTTAAATTTGTTATGTGTCACTTTCAAAAATAAATGCTCTGAAAAGAAAAAAAATATGGAAGAATTACAGTATTTCCTTCTATGAGAGAAAAGGAGGAAACTTCATACTAGTTTTGGACATTTTGACCATTCAAGTCACTTAGAACCTGACCTCAAAATCCATTTTGTTTTAGCATCATTTCTGCAGGCATCTTGGTATATGGGCTCTCTTTTCATTATATTTAATTTCAAGTGGTAGGTAAGGAATGATCTTGATTTCTGAGCAGGGTCAGCAAGAGTTATCCCAATACAAATAAAAGTAGGTGTTTTGGCTTGGGGAGAGAATGGTGGCATATTCCTCTGGAGTTCATGTGAAGGTTTATTTAAAGCTGGCACATCTCAAACTCAGAATCAAAGAATTTTCAACTGAACGTTGCTCGGACCTGGCTACAGATAGAGGGCTTTTTCTTATAGTCCCCTTGTGTGGATTCAACAGACACTTCTATTAGACTTAATTTTACAGCTAATAATACTATCAGAAAATGCTGCCCTGAATAGAAAGTTGGATGGTGCTCTGAGCAACCTGGTCAAGTTGAAGATGTCCCTGCCCATGGCAGGCGGGTGGAACTGGATGATCTTCAAGGTCCCTTTCCAATCCAAACCATTCTATGATCCTATGAAGTCTCAGTTGCTACAGAACACTAGAGACTCTGGGAAATAAAGTGGAGTAAAAGGACCCAAAGACAGCACTGACATTACAGACTGTCAAAATGTGGCAGTTTCACTGCACAAAGACAGCCGTTGCTAAAGTGAAAAACTTTCTGAGTTGACAGGTGACTTCCTGAAGAACACATTAGCATCTCAGAAGGGCAGCTTCCTTTTCCAATCTCCCTTTTTACCTTCCTCTCTCCTACTAGAACTCTGCTAAATCACCAGGGGTGTGGGGAGGCAAGAATAAAACAGTCAAGAGAATATACTTATCATATGTGTTCTTACCTTTCTTTTTTACCATTGGAAAATATTAATAAAAGAAAGTTTGTCTTTTTTTTCCAATAATAGCAGCAGAGAAGTATCCAATGGCTCTACTTTGTAAAGCAGTGTAATGTATTGCCATTCTGAAAGGCTGCCTGATTATAGTTCTTCATATAATCTTTGACAATGCTGTCCATCTCATAGAGACCATTAAAACTTTTGGTTGTCAAAGCATAGCGAACCTTCAAAGATAGTGTTTCTTCTTAACTAAAAATAATATTTAACAAATTAGCTTATTATTCTATTTCTGCTGGTCAGTCTTTACATCCTTACTCACAAGGTAAGTCATTAAAAGCCATGATAAAGTCACATTTAAGCTATAAAAGTAAAAGGTCAGATGTTGATGCCCTCGATACATTTTTCATTCTGACTTTATTCAATAAAGACACATATATTTGTGCACCACAAAAAATTTGAAACCACAATTAAATAAAACACAAGAATCACTCAATAGAAACTCCTACTTCTTTGAAAACTGTTCTGATTCCTGAATGTGTTGCCTATCACAGTTTCAGCAACATCAGGAACCTGCCTGGTTCTATCTGTGACATGTTTAAGCTTACACTGACATTAACAATGTAACTCATGAAGGAGGTTTAGTTCCACCAAAACCTCACTGCTCTGACTATCTGGTAGACTCCTTTTTTGCCCTATCTTGGAATCTGATTTTTAGGCCTTAGGTCCCAAAAATGACTTGGTTTCTTTGTGCTTAGCAGATGCTGTTTTGCGATCGCAGATTTGTGCATTGAGCTCCATCAGCATAGACTAAACGGGAAAATGAATCAGATGTTTCCACACAAAAAGTTGTATTTGCATTTTACAAGGAGACATTCCCATTTGCTGATTATGAGGGCTTATGCTCTGAGGAGTAATAAAAACCACATATAGAATAATGTTGGATCACATTTAGAGCAGTTTAGTTAGTACAAAGAAATTCAATTTAAATTGTTGATTCAGAAAAAGCTGTCAGGAAAGCAGACACTTAACTATATACACTATTAGCAACCCTAACCAGCTCCAGTTGACAGCAGCTGTAAAATACCAGGGGCATTATTTATTCCTTTAAGTGAACCAGTAAGCTCAGAATGCATCTGTCCCAGTCTTCACTCCTTTTATCATCCACAAAACTAGAGTGAACTTTCTTGAAACATATTCTTTTACCTTGGGGCATCTGATTAACACCATGAAATATCACCTCCAGTGCTACATTTTGCCTCCAAGCATTATTCCTAGGCCACTCTGCTGTAGCTCATTTGTTTCCTGAAAGATTCAGAGTCTGCAGCACTCCAGAAAGATTCAGGTGGACATTAGTAAAATCTTTCCAAGATTAAACATTGGAAGTCACAGGGATAAATTTGACTGGATTTTTTTTTTGAGGGCAGAGGAGGAGGAAGGATGCAATGTTTTTTCTTCTTTCTGGAGTCTCAATGGTATGCCAAATATCACCCAGGAGTGAAACAAGAAGTGGGATGAGGTCTGTAAGGCTGTTTTCTGTGATTCAGTATGCTCTCCCACCAAAATGAGAAGTTATTTAAGGATAATTCATTGCTGCTTAGAAAGAATAAGAATAGGTCCTATCTGCAAAACTCAGATCCATAATTTACATACTGCAAGAGCTAATATGGACAAAGATTTAGAAATTTACTAATGGATCCAGCCCCTAAAAAAACCTTTATTGTTATGTAATATGAAGTCCTACAAATACTAGTATCAATTCAGTGAAAAGTCTGAAAGCTACAGGTAGTGGACATATTTCTATGGCCTAGAACCAAGTAGATAGAAAAATCAAACCATTCCCACTGGTCCCACTTATAAACGATGAATGAGCTGTACTAATTGGCTTTAAATTACAAGTGCAAATCAGGTTAATTAAAAATAAACTTTACTACATTACAGCACTGAAGACATCCCTTTTCCTAATTCAAGTGCAGATGAATGGATACCGCAAATTTGATCTATATACATTGACTAGGTTAATTAAAAGTCAGTCATGCATCTGCAGAACCAGACAGAATTTTTTATTTCTGTGAGGGCAGTTGGCAACTTGGGATTAAGAAAAAAAAAAAAACAAGAAAAAAAAGCATCTGATATCTGTTGAAGTTGAAAGGTTCTTTACACCAGGAAATCTAAACACTGCTGATGTGAGAAGTGTTGACTCTCAAGCAAAGGAGGATTAAAGCCTTCCATACCCTGTCTCTGCACTGCCTTTTCTTTTTTTTCTTTTTTNCTACTCTGTCTGTGGTATGAACAAGCTTAGGGATGTTGAAGCAGCCTCATACCAGTGGATTTTACCTTTAACACCTTGAGCTACAAACCGCAGAGATTCAGCTGCATCACACGAAATCCAGTCAGCCCAGTCAGAGAGCTGCAGCCCCAGGCAGGGCAGCAGCTGGGCAGGGTGACATCCTCAGCCCCTCTGCCTTGGTGGGCTCCTGCTGAGACGCCTCACTGTCGTCCACTTGAGGAAAATCCATGCACCAAACTCAGCCTTTTAGATCTACAAAGTCTTCTTGCCAGGGTGCTGCAACTTGTCTTTGCAGAGAATCCAGCATGCAGCTTAAGCAGCTGTGCTACACTCCAGTTCTTATTTGTATACCAGAGACATTTGCCTACAGGCGTGAATGCATTCCTGAATTAGTTTGTCAGCCTCTTGTTTAGGAATGTCAGCAGCACTGAATGCAAAATGACTAAGTAAATCTGTATCTAATTCTTAAGATGATCTTCTTGGCAGAGGCTTTAAATACACCTTTAGAAGTACTGGATTCTCTCTCACCTTTCTAGGAATACTCTTTCAAGAGACCACAAACAATGCATTCCCTAATGTGCTACTAATCTCTTCATTGAGAAATTGGGTGTCAGGGAAAAATGTTTAGCAGACCTCCTCAGTGTGGGAAAGCCCATAAATCACCTTGTTCAGCAAAAATTCAAGCACAGCCATGTCTTTACCGACCTTACAGAGGGTCTTCAAGTGAAATGTGATGCAACAGAGGCAGTAATTTTATTTTAATTTACATTCCTCCTCCTTTCCCTCTCAGTGCACGAAATAATGATTTAGATGCCAGAAAACAGAATCTGTATGAGGAAATGTTTTTCAAGAATGCTTCCTCCATAACAGTTTTGACAAACCAAAGGTTGTGCACCCACATTGGTGGGCTCCAAGGCAGGACCAAGAAGAACATCAGTGTATCTGAGCATGGCTGGACAAAGAGGCTGAAGATGGGTGGACAAGCAGTGTCCCCTCATTCAAGGACCTCTCATTCACCTTCAGTCCAGGCAACTTAATGCAACACCAAAATGGTAAAATTCACACCCAAAACTGGACAAGATTGATTCTTGCTGGATTTTTGCCATTACAATGTGAGGGGTACAAAGCACATGGGAACTGCAGGAGATGAACCTAGCGCAAGAGCAAGAAGCTGGCACCTGTAAACTCTGTCCTAAGCTTAGTTATTCCAGTGGACTATGAAATACAGTCAAAGATGATAACAGCTGTGTTCTGACAAGGCTAAAAAAAATCTAGGCTGGCTTATTCATAAAGTTGAGATAATTAAGCAATAATTCCATTTATATTTCAGCCACTACTTTTCCTGTAAAAGCAGCTGACTAATTTAACATACCCCAGAATGAAGAAAACCAGTGCAAAGTATGCTTCTTTAAAGTTGCACCTTTCACTTAAAGAAAACTGTTGGGAAACATAAAACTAATTGTAAGAGCTATCACTAAGTATAGGACAAGAATAAACTTTAATTATCTAACTATTAGAGTTTTCAATAAAGATTTATTAGCAATCAGCTACAATTGACAGCAGTTCCAAATCTTTCAATGCTGATGTTAGGATGAAGAAATGTACAAACTACTTGATTCCAAAGGAAAGAAAATCTTTTTAAACCAAATGATAAGTACAGAATACTCTGCATTGCCACAAGCTGAATCATCTCGAAGGAAAACAAAAAAACATGCATAAAGCAACACAGTCTAGCTGCAAGTACATTAATCATGAGTATACTTTAATTCTGCATTTATCATTAGCAACCTAAAGTTGGCAGCCTAAAGCTTAGTAAAGTAAAGGTAAATAATGTGTGTTTTTCCAGCACCAGTTTTGAGGAAGAGTCAAACTTTCTATATTTGAACTTTATCATGTTTGGGAGACAGATCAGATCATGGTTTCAGATAAAATCTGTCCTTGTTGGAAAGCACCTGACATTCCAAATCAACTTTGTCTCAGATTACAGCAACTCAGCATTCAGTGCTGAATTTTGAGCTGAACAGAACTCATCACTTTAATGCCAAAACAAAATCACCCACCTGGGTTCCTACTTATAAGCAAGGGAGAAAGGCTGAAACTGTTCTGAAATTTCACTGTCAGTTTATTTTGGTATTAATAGACATCTCTTGTTGAAGACATTCTGATTTCCCTCTCATTCCTGTCCTGGTTTTATTCCAGGTGAAGAAATGTGCCACTGATGTAGTCAGATTGGCAACAGCAACTTTGTTTTGAAGCGAGTGAATGTACCTAAAATTAGAGTGAAAAGCCTTCTTCATAGCACACATACTTCTAAAAGACATAGAAGTTGCAGGAACCTCATAGTCTAGCCACCCTACCTGCAAAATATATAAAGAAGTAAGTGTTGCAATGTTTTCAGATGACCGAATTATAAATGTGTGAAGAAGTGAGCTATTCTGACATGTGGATTTACTTGAAACCGATTCTTATTTACCTTTTATTGTATCATTTGGAACAGAAAAATGGAAGAGTTTCTCTCAGTTTTGGTGTGCCACACTATCTGAGCTCTGATTAGAAGCTGGAGAAAGGGGAGGGGAAATTACATAGGAATATATTTTCCATCTTTTGGAAGTTTTAACACATTTTTTAACACTTAAACTTTACTGTGTTTTTATTATACTTGAATGCCCACTTGCAGCCTTGTACTGAGCAGTTTCATTTGAATCTTCCACAACAGTGTTACCTCACAAAGTATCAAAGTAGTTTTGCTATTATTAAGACACTGGAAAAGTGTTCAGTGTCATTTCAGCCAGTTGGTCAGGAAAAGCAAAAGGAAGTTTATTTTTGCCTCCTCCCGTTAATGTCTCTTTCTCAAATGATTTGATCTTACTGAAAGCCTGGAGTCATCTCCCAAAATCTTCTCCTGCTGGAGACAGCGTCATATGATCAGATGGGAATCAGTCATGGAAAAAATCTTTCTCCCACCCAACTCTTTCTCTGCAACACACAGACCCACTTTGCACCTCTGCTCTGCTCCAGCACTTGGTGCAAAGAGTGGGGTGTGCTTTCAGGTGGAAGAAGAGCAAGAATGGGAGCACAATCCATCAGACTCGCCCTTACAAATCTTCTGTTGAAATGGAGAAGACAGACATATAAGCAGCATCACTCTCTTCTGAAAAGGAAGTGACACAGAACAGACAGGCAGTGAAAATCAGGGACAAGAAATGGATATCCCATTAACACTGGCTGAACATGTGTAGCAGGATGCTCTGTTTCGATGTTGAATAATGCTGAAACCAGCCTGACTCATCAATTCCAAACTTAAACATCCTGAAAGTGAGATGAAGATGTGGCAGACCTGACAAAGTACCTGATAAAAGAACAAACTGTGATACTACTGGTAACTTATCTAAAGATGTTAAGTTGATGCTGCTGGCCCAGAGACATGACTGAAAATCACCTTAAACTGTAGAAGCCCAGTCCCACCTTTTAACGGCAGGGTCTCCTAACAAACCCCTTCTCACAGTGTGTGTGGAGAATCCTGCCTTAAATGGGGATCCCCCTCAAGGTTACTACTTGAGGCTGAGTGAAAGACATTTAGCCCCAGTCATCACTATGGTGAGTAACATCAATCTCTGCTTAACACTTGGTTTTGCTAGCTTTAATATAATTGCTTGAATATAATTGCTTCAGCATTGTTTCAAAAGTAGTGCACAATAGTAATAGTTACAGCTGCCTGTACTGTGGGTAAACAATTTTGATTAAGATCTTTTAATCTAATAATTATAATGATAAATCATTTATTCTTATATAAGTACATTTGATTTGCCACACTTAGTCCTGTGGGACAAAGTCAGATAAAAAATATTATACCTGTGTAATCCTTTGGACATAAACTGTTGACAAAGTCAGGGGCCAAAATTGGATGCAGGTGCATGTAGGCTTCTCTCTGAGGAGTCTGAAAAGCATGGGGTTCTTTCTGCACCTCGTGACTCAATGAAAGAGCTTCTCTAATAAACTTTTTCTGAAGATCCCATTCTGCCTATTAGAACATGCCATTGCAAACTGCTTAGAAATGGGAGCTGCAGCAATGTGGTGGCAGAATATCAATGCTGCCACACTGCTGGTTTCCTGGAAGAAATTTAATTAGTTCATACAACACTGGAATCTTCACTGACATGGGTGAAGAGAATTGTGTGAAGCCAGTGACAAACATGAAAATCGTGACTCTACTGGAGTTAAGGATTCCAAATTCAGACTTTAGGAGTCTCCAGACTTTGTTCTTGGTTGAAACAGCTGGAAAGCCACTGGACTATATAAAAGAGAGAAATACCTTTAATATTATATAATCTAATTTTTTTCCCCAATAGAAAGAAATCTCAGTTAAGAGAGGGACAGCTCTCTGGAGGTCACTGCTGGTCCATCATTATTGCTTATGTCCACTTCTACTCAAGCACTACAGAAGTGTGTGTGATAGAGCACTGGCAACACTTTTTTTGCTTTAAAAGAGCACTATACAATTTCACTACACCAAAGAGCCCAATAGATTTAAAATACACCATATTCACGTTTATTTCTTTAAGTATTTCCTTGCCAGGCAAGTTTTTCTCAACTTTAATGAGGACTTCAGAAACAGTTACATGGTCTTTACGAATGCTTTAAGCAGAGAAGAAATGCCAGGAAAGGTAAAGTAATTAGGTCCTCAGTGTGAAATTAGCTGCTAGACTTTAGCCATGGAAAAAAAAAAGGAGAAAGTAAAAGTTCTAGACAAAATTAATTGCCTTATATGCAGTGACGGAGGATATAAGCTCCATAGAACCAGGTGACAGAAAACGTCAACCTAGTGGGAGTAAAAAATATAATGATCCTAACTGTTAATGACATGTCCATGAAACAGGAGGCAGAGAAATCACTGCCTTAATAACTCCTCACTCTAAGGAGGAACAGTCAATACCAAACTACACTACATGCCAATGATCTGCTTAATTGTCCCATACGTGTCACTACAGCCACTCTTTAAAGGGTTGCAAACAACTTTTTCCAATTGTTTTCCTCAGCAAACAGACTTGTCTACACTCATGATGCATTTCCCCGTTTTCACTGCCTTGTAATACAATGTAATAGTTAAATGTCATAGCTCAGGTGACTGCTTCTTAATTTCTCTCTCTTCAAAGGCTAAGACAAAATTCATCATTACTTATACTTGATAATTGAACAAGCATATACACACTGTTGTCTGTTAAGTACGGCAAGACATATTGACCCATAATTAAATTAAATGAGAGTCAGTTTTGCTTTGTTTGTACAGATAAGCAGAACAGACAACTCTTTTGAGAAAATCAGAAGGTATTTTTGAGGCCTAAGAGAAAAACAGTTAAAGTGGCCCCTCAGGAGACATTGCTGCTTCAGAAAATGCTCTTGCATTGCCAGACTCAATAGAATGCTTTAACAGGTCTCTGCACAGGCTCCATGAATTTCTGGCTGTGTAATCTCAGGCTACTCTGTTCATGGAGCATGGAGAATGAACAAAACCAAGGCTGCACTGACATGTCCAATACCTTTTGTGGAAGCAACATTACAGAGGCCACTTCTGGAATTCAGTGCACAGACAATGTGCACTTTCCTCTTTATTTCCACTTGAGAAAAGTGGCCGTTCATAAATTCCTGTGTTTGGTTTGCATCTCTGGACCTGAGGCTGCTGTATCCTCAATGAAAAATCCTGATGTTATAGTGCCAGTGCTGCACAGCAACTGTGCTTGTGTCTATGTCAGGCACAGCATCAGAAGCTTTACACACTTTAGAGACCTGCATGTCTGCAGCTCCCCCTCGCCATGTCAGTACAGGCATACACAGCAAGTCCCATGCTTTCGACACAAACTGAGTTCACTGCACATACGTAATAAAGTTGATATATTGGCTAAGCATGTCACACCATCAGAAGGAGAAAATAGTTTAGAAATGATAACTGTAAAATGTCTTAAGAAACTGTTTCATTCCCATTAAAAGCCATGGAGTTATACAGAGTTCTCAGACCCAGGGCACCTGAGGAATCCTCTCATTCTCTGGTGAACTCTGCTGACTCTACCAGAGCCCTGGGAGTCCATATGACTAAAAGCCGTCTCAGAACCTTGGCAGTGTCACACATCAATTGATCCTAGCTAACTGCAGAACAGGAGATTTTCAAGCATTTCAGCTTTTTTCTGCAGCCTCAAATTTCTCGACAAAGGGGTACCCAATGTCTGCAGTACATCAAAGTCCTTAGAGCAAAATAAAGACAAGATTGCTTCCAGATCAGCTGGGTTTCACAGTCATTTCAAGGGAGCAGAGAAGGATAGATAGAACAATTTCATTGAATTTTACATCAAACTGCAAATTCATTTTTATCTCATAGTCCAACAATGATTTGAAACACAGGGATCTGAACTTGTAAGGATGCCTAACTTGTATGTTAACAGCTGCCTAACTACAATGAATGATTTGCCCTTATGCAGCCATGATTCATGGCCTGGGAATAACAAGAATCAACAGTCAGTGTAAGAAACTTCCAATGCATTGTTATATTGTGCACTAGAATGCAAACTGGCCTCCAGCTGTGGCAAAAGTTCATCTTATTTTAAGAAAACAAACATGAAGCTTTAAATGTTTGTTTTAGATCACGTATTTGTCAGGTCACTACAGCTTGTAAGTCATACAGTGATTTAATAGCCTGTCTATGTGAAAGAAAAGGCATTGCTACACAGAGGTAAGCATTTACTAAATTCTAGTGTCTGACCAAACATTTTGCATAAGTTTTACTTTTGATATGTCACATATCTATTCACCTGAGGCAGTAAGTCCAGGAAATATGAAAAACCAACATGAGTGTTCAAAATCCACATACATTGTCAGGTATCATTAATTTTAAAACCAGGCTTATAAGGAACTGAAATCTCATAAGGAAACAAAGGGAAACAAAGGACCACTGTTGGCTGAACAGACAGATATGGCTCTTAAGTCCCACACACCCTGATTTGGTTCCTGACCAAGAGGTATCAGGAAAGTGGCAATAAGGTAACTTGTCCTCTACAGTGCTTGCTGAAGCATGATGCCATATTGTAAAGATACAGAACAAGTGGTTACAAACAGCCAGAAAAGAAAACACACAACAGTCTGACCCAGAAAATCTTGGCCCACCATTAACTTATTCTTGCCTTGGATATGTAAATGCTATCACACCACCACACCCATCGAAAAAAGGATTCATCCAGGTAACACCCAGAATAAGTGCTCCTGTGAACTCTAGAGTATGAAATCCAGTTGGGGGAAGAAAAAAAAAAATCTATATTTTTAGGCATTCTTCAATTCCTAATAGTAGTTTCCTCTGCCATTTTGTATCTAATATTTGGTGGGCAAAGAAAATGTTTAAAAATCAGTGTGCAAATAAAGCAAGGATGCAATATTTTCAGCTTTCACCACCACCTGATATAGCATATTTGTAGGAAAAGAGCCTACAAAAATAACAACCCAACAGGTTCTGCTGCCAGAGCCAGTGAAGCCTGTGACCCTGCAAGGGTGGGATTGCAGCAGTGCAAGGACCTTCAGTGCCACCGGGTTTGCAGGCAAAACCAACTACCGACCAGTAATATCCTGGAATCTGTCACAGGCAGCATGTTCTCGATTGCTCTTTTTCATTCTGTAAGCAGATTTCAAAAAAAGGAAAGAGAATTAAAGGTACTCACCTTTACACACTGTTAGGTGACAAAATGAAGGATTCTGAAGTTCTGAAGCTCCCGAGTTTCCCTTGTGGTGTTGCCATCCATGACTGTGCTGCATGGGGAGGTTTGATGCAATTCCCCTTGGAAATACTAATTCCCTGCTGAAAGGGCCCATCCTCTGAGGCCATGGGGAATGGCACAGTCCCCTCAGGGAGCGCAGACATCTCACACCCTGCCCCAGCACCTGCCCCACCACCCTGCTATGGCTCTGAAGGGGAGAGGCCTTTGCCTTCCCTCCTTCCCTCCAAACACACACCACAGCAGGAGCAGAAAGACCTTGTGCCACAAGTTTCACTAGAGAAAGATGATTTGTTGTTGTTGTTTCGGGGGGGTTTTTTTGGTTTTTTTTGGGTTTTTTTTTTTTTTTTTTCTTTTTCAAGAGAGTAGTTAGAGCTCTGATTTTCAAGGCAAAAGGAGGAAACACTGTTGATAATCGATCCCCTCTTCCTGCCCAGCTCAACCTGACATGATGGAGCCTTTGCCTGAGGGAGGGTTCTCCTTACCTCACTGACAGGTGGTGGCTTCTTGGGCAGGAAAAACACCACACAAATCCTCCAGCCCCTTGAAGGAGAGGCCTCATGCCTCTCATGGCCTCAGAGGATCTCACTGTGTGTCCCCAGGACTTCTGTAGAGCCCCACAAGTCTCTGACATTTCTTGGAGGAGCTGCCTCCCTCACACACGCTCTGCAGAGCTTCCCAAAGGTTCCCCTTATCTCCCCACACCTTCCGGAGGGTTCTCCTGTCCCTGCAGTGAAACAGCCATGAGGAGCTTTGGAAAACCCTCCCTGGAAAACACACAGAGAGTCTGTCTTTGCAGAAGGTGGTTCTTGGAGCTCTGTGTGGGATGGCAGCTGCGGGCTGGGTGGTGGCAGTGTGGAAGAAGGTAAGATGTCAGCTCTTGCTGGGAGCTTTTTCTTTCCTATATCTGTCTCCCTCTCAAACTACAAATTAATTTACTGGAGTATATCCAAAAGACACCAGTTCTCTGGATATTAATAACATTCCTTCCTGCCTCTGTATGATGCCTGTGATGAAGTGTCTCTCTGGGAGGAACTGAGGAAAGCACCTGGATTGACGGTTTTCCTCTGTGGTGCTGCTTCCTCTGGCACTGGATCCAGTGTGCTCAGCTCCACTTGCCATGGGAGGGTTTACACTCAGGGCTGCTTTCATTAGTGATTACATCTGAAATAGATCCCAAAGGGCTTGAGCAAGAAACAAAAAACCCCAACCCTTCTGCTTTTAATCCCAAGATGTTTAATATTCCCCGGGGGAACTGATTTTGTCTGGAATGGTTGCTAAAATCCTCTACTTAAATAGCTAATCTGCTGCTGTTCCAATGACTGAGAAGTAGGTGTCATTAAAAGAGCTTTTTCAGAAGTGCTGACTACTCACTATTTCACTGAGAGGCAGCAACCTCTGAAAAGTGAATCTCCTCATTTATCCTTCTTCCTTCAACACAAAGAGAAGCCATTTTGACAGGACACAGACTAAGGGGCATTTGGGGCAGCACACGTGTTGCTGTATATTTGAATGCCACTGCTTTTTATGGCCATGCAGATGTGAAAACTGCCAACAAATTTCTTGTCAGCACTGCGGTAATTATTCCCTAATTTCAGTGCAAGTCTAGGCAACTTCTTACATTTCCTTCAAGCTCAGAGAAACATGTTTCTGAGGAGAGGAATTCAGTATATGGTATTCATGCTGCTGCTTTATTTGTCAGTTTAATCTCACAATCCAGATGCTTAAAGCAATGTGGCTGTTCATTCCTTTTCTTAAAATGGCAGTCTTGCATTCCCTCCCACTGCTGCTCAGGTCACGGGGCTGGCAGGTACTGATGGCCATACCCACTGTGCTGTCTGCCTAGCTTTCAATAACATTCGCTATTTAACCTCTGCAGGGTAAAAAATTTGGTCTTACAGCCCAGCACATGCTCTGCTATTGAATTAGCACATGAAGAAAGAGCCAACAGTCCCTTCATTTACCTTTCATTTTGAAACTTCCTTTCACCGAGTAAAAAATTGAAGCAGATAAGCAGTTTGACCAATAGCTAACTTTTAATATTACTGTCTTGTCTGCAAATGGATTAAGAGCTACAGTCATAAATTACGTATTTATTTTCAATGTCACTGCAGAGTAAATGTTCTTGCTGGCTAAATGCAAGAACAGCTTCCTGATTATTAAAAAAGGATTTTTTGTACTGAATTTTTGCAGGCTGGCAAAATAATGCAGACATATCCAGACAACCCCATGTTCACTTCCTTAAAACAGTTTTAATCTTACTTTTCCACACCTTGAGGATTCTTGGAAATACTTATTCTAATACATCTTAGGCTCCTCTGTGCTTTTTTAACAAGAGCTTGCCTTCCTTTTCCTCAGCTGAACAACACTGACAGCTGGCAGCTGTTGTGGCTAGGATTCAGAAATCCTAATTTTGATTATAGGTGTCTTAATTTAAACTGATTTTCAGAATTCCCCATTTAGTCCCTTCCTAACTAGACAGGGATCAGCATCTTTAGAGGACAGTCCCTACATTCCTTAAAGAGTTGGATTTATGATGTTTCTGGCTATGGCCATTTCTCTCCTGGGAATGTAAATGACAAGTAGACTAAAGTTAGACAACAGAAGAGATACAAACTAATGCCCAAGTCTCCACTCTAACATAAAATCCCTGACTATATATTTCAACTTGTTGGTTTTGAATTGCCTGTCCTAAAACTAAGGATTACCTCACGTGAGCCTGATCTGAGCTAAGCTGCACAGTGCTCCTTCCTTTATCCGAATGTGGTGGGGCTTCAACTATTTATCATCTAAAGAGAGTTTGGATTCAGTAGTCAACATTGGATAAAGTAACCACGGCTGATGGAGAAGACTTCACAAGAAAGCTCATGGGTGATTCTTACACATCCCACTAAGGGCTTTTTAAGTGTATGAGGGGTCTTAGTCATGATCAGATGGGAAGCTCCCTGAGACAAGTCAGCAATGGCCTTGGGATTTTTACTGCTATCAGCTATATGGGGTTATGTGGGCATACTTTACCTGATCCATGACATACCACAACCAGGGCACAAGGGACTTAATGAAAATGACTGGGGTTTTTTTTGTTTTTTCATCATTTCCTCAAGTCTCAGGGAACTATTGAATAAAGCTGACTTTCTTGAGTGGGATTTTTTAATCAGATAACCAAACTCTTCAGCTTTCAGGGAGATACTGATGAATTCAATGATTTGATAACTTTTATTATTTAACTTTGGTCCAAGAATAAGGTATTGTGAAAGTGGTTTGATTGTGCTATTGTTTTCAGTTTAGTGTAATTATAGCAGTAGAACACCTTAATAAATATGATTTCTTGATTTTATAATTTTTTTATGCCAGCTGTCTACTTCCAGACAGGTATGGTTGGATTACATGTATTTTCCTTTGACCTTCACCATTTATGGAGATAAAGGAAAACTGCCAGTTTTGCCTAAGGTACCTGCATGCACATGTAAAATTAAACCTTCTGCATTTAGTTTATGTTCTTCTACCAGTTGTGACAGGATCTGACATGACCCAGAAGAAGCACACAACTATTTTTTCTATATCCCTCTATTTTGACTATTGTTTGTCTTGTTCTCTTTGTTGTGCTAAATTCAGATATAAATAACCCGTTATAAAAGCCTTTGCAGGGAAAAGAAATAGTGAATGAGTTATCAACTACCTACTAATAAAACATGGACACATGATAAAGAGCAGATCCATCTTAAACAAACTACATAATTTTAAAATGTGATAGTCTTAATAATACCTAATTTACCAATGAAAGAAATGCAAATTTCTAATTTTTTTTTTGGAAAACATTGATACGTGAAATTCATCACAATTCCTCCAGCAGATAAAATGAAATGAAGTAGCATTAAATTTAGATTGCAGTTTCAGTACTGTGATGGCAACGTATTAGATCTTGCATCATTTGCAAAATCTCGATATAGTTAGCAACTTGGAAAAGTATGATTAGTGGCATTTTCACAGTTGAAGTCTACTTCTAGAATATATCACCACAGTGATGGTAATTTGCTGTAGAATAAGGCACAGAGAAAAATGTGTGATGTCTGTATTCCCACTGGTGCACTATATATATATACACACACACACATAGTTATGAAGAAAAATATGTATTACTGTGCACTACACTTTTTGCCCTTTTGCTTTATGTCCTTTTCTAGACACTGGAAGAGGATGAAAATTATCAGCCAATAAAAACTACGGTAAATACCAAGCAAAGAAATAGAGGAGTTTAACACACTGCTGCCATTCCAAGGTCAAGTTCCCCTTACATGGATTGCTTTAGGGAAGCAAAAATGTGTAAGCATGAGCACCCAGAAGCTTAAAATAGGAATAGATATAATACTCTTCTATCTACCATGTGTGCTTGAACAAGAATTTAAGTCGCCTTAATTGCTATTAATCTTCATTTTGCTCTTTCAATACTGTGTTTCATTAATAGGAGATATTATGACACATTTTCTTGTCAAACCTAGTCATGCACTGAGCAGTGCACCGGGAGAAAATGACTGAGGAAACTGCTGAAGTGGAATAAAAAGTCTTTACTGCCATACAGGAGGGCTGAGCTTGCTATTCTACTTTTTAAGTTTTAAGCATGCTGATCAAAAATGCCAACACCCTGGATACTTAGTTTTCCTGATAGATTTGGCTAACTTTCCTAACTTTTTTTCATTTGTTCAATATCTAGTTTCAGATGGAATGAGAAGTAGGTCTTTTCCCCAGATAAGAAGTACATTACATATAAATTGTCCACTGACCTATGGCTCTACCACAAATTGAAAATAAGTATGACCAGAGAAACTGTAACAGTCATTCCCCAACTGCAGCTCCCATCAAAATGAAATCCGGGACTGAAATAGAATACTGAAGGGTGACATACGTTGTGTTGCAATTAATCAATAATTTGCCTGATTAACTGATTTTAAAATATACATAAAAACTCCACCAAAATCCTGGTTTGTGCTGTGTTATGAATAACATTGTAAGAATATTATTTATAAAGCATATTTTTTGTTTTCCCATTGTCATATTTATTGTCCTATTTGTGTTCCATAAGCACGGATTAGCTTCGTATTTATGGGTGTATACTTTAATCTTACAGCCTAGGATACTTCAAAACTTTATTGGAGGACCACATCTTTTTCTACTAAAGGGTAAATGAAGTGTGCACCTGCAAATGTCAAGTTTATCTACATTTATCCTGCCTTGGATGCAAGACGTAAGCCCAAGTTTAAGGAATGGAACAAAAGTCAGAACAAAACATGTTCTATATCTGATAGATAAAACAAATGTGCACTTGAAGAAGCTAAGTGGCAATTACACCTGACATTTCCTGAACTGCATTTGATTATCCTGAAGAGGATTAGGTGGGCAGTTTCTGATCTTTTTGGCTTGTGATTAGAATAATTTTGTTATGGGTTCCAGGCTTTGGTTCTCTCACTGGAATCCACACCATGTCTTTGCCTTCTTAACAAAGTTTACTGAAAACTCACTTTAAAACAAATTTTCCAAGCCTTGAAGAAGGTGTTCTGCTTAGCATAACCTACATCCCTAAAGGCTAATCTGCAATATTATCCCTACTGCATAATAAAATCTGAACTGATTCAAAAAGCCTACACTTTACTGAATTTACTCCATATTTGCAATTGACTGGGCATATAAAAGGAAAGCTGTCACACAGAATTTTCTCTTGGTGAATACAATCCCTGCTATTGAGGAGTCACCTTATAGCATGACTCGTACATATGATTCACTGAGCCCACATATTTGCTCTAATTTTTTCAAGAGTACTCTACTGAGCAATTCTGCAAGTGCTCAAACGGCAAAGCCTGTACAACACTTCTCCTGACCCAGTTCTCCATCCAGGATCCCACATTACGAGACAAACATAGCAAGAAGGTAGATTATAAAAAAATTCTGGCAGAGGAAAACTAGTACTAGAATATTCCAGTGGTGTCATATCTTTATATGGTAATGGTAGGAATTTATTGAAACACGGATGATTCAGACCCAGACTCACCCGAGTATCTATCCAAAGGAGAAACTTCTCATGTGTCTGGTTATCGTTTGTAATACCATCCTTTCTGAGAACATGAGCTCATACCTGCTTAAGTTGATTATTAATTAATCATTAATTATTAATTAGATCAGTACTTAAAAAGGAGACAAGAGCTGTTAGAGCAAGACAAAAGGTCAGCATATTTAGCAGACCACAGGATCATGACAGTACTTATGATCCATGAAGGTGCAATCACAAACTGTGAAAATACCCAAAGATCATTGGATCCACACAGTTCCAGGCCCAACTAATATGCCACAAGCCTTCTCCCAGACCCACCTCCCTGAATGAGGAGCATGATGAGCCATTAGTTCTGTGTGTGAGCTCATGATCTTGTTTACTGCCATTGCTGAGGCTCCATGACAGTGGCTCAAGGGCCCTATGCAATCCCTCAGCCTCTGGGGGTATTTAAACTCCTGGTGCGCAAACCAATGCAAGGATCCAAACGTGGATCTGGCTGCTGTTAGGTGGAGCACACTCAGGAGTAAAAATATCTGTAGCTACTAGTTTTCTAACAACAACAAAAAAATTCTAAAGTATAATCACAATGTGATCAGTAATTGAAATGTTTAAAACATTTTATGATGCTCATCACAGAAAAATGTAAGCAGCATGAAAACCCCTAGTGCCAAAGATGCACATTACTTGTATAGAAGACACCTTACACCAACACTAAATAGTAGTCATTTGAAAAAAGAATCCATAATTAGGAAATGTGCCTTTCAGGACACTAATCATGGAAAAGGACAGTTTTGAGTTAGCATCAATGAAGTTACAAATCCATTGACTCGGTCACAGGAGCTTCCATTTAAAACCTGTCACCTCGTAGCAGTCTCTTTCTCCAGACACTTAACAGACTTGGTAGCTGGAAGTTGCACCTCAAGCACAGAAATTAGTGAGACTTATCTTTAAAGCTGGCTTCGTGTAAGTCAGTATCAGGTATGTTGTCCGCTTCATCCTTGGAAGAGAACAGTGGCATTTTCTTAACTCTGCAATTCCCCCTTGTGCATATTTGCGTGTGTGTGTGCCTGTGTCTGTGTGCATGGAGTCAATAACTTGACGGGCATTTCAGTGCCTTAGTACTGCTAGAAGTTGTAATTTTTTCTTTTTAATGATGTCCAAACAAATCATCTTTTAAAAAATAAACTGCACGGTAGCACAGTGGGAAGCAGAATTTAGCAGGCGGAGGATCAAAAGGAATTAAGTGCCAGAGCTCTGGCCTATGTGCTCGTAAAAATTGATTTGACTTTGTAAGTTTAATGCAAAAAGGAATTGCATGGTGTGCACTGCTTTCCTGTTGATTTTTAAAAAGTGTGGGATCACATCTCCTCTGCCAATGTCCACTAACTATGCCCATGAATATGTGAATATAAATTGGGTGCTGCACTTTTTATTTTTTTAATCTAGCTCTTATCAGCATTTTATAGCTAAGCACGCTAACTGGATTCACACAAAAACCCTGCTAACAGCTACTACTTTCCACTCATATGA
This sequence comes from Oxyruncus cristatus, assembly GCA_013399855.1. Taxonomy (NCBI): domain Eukaryota; kingdom Metazoa; phylum Chordata; class Aves; order Passeriformes; family Cotingidae; genus Oxyruncus; species Oxyruncus cristatus. Next base: position 337,351 of record VXAY01006324.1, read on the forward strand.
AATGGTCGCTTCTATTTCCCATACTGATATTAAAAAAGTAAAAGCCTTGATTTTAAATTCTTTTTAATAACCTCCTGTCTTAACAAAGCATATCATGAGAAGGTAAAGGGAGCTGTTAAAAGTACTGTTTTATATTACTTAATATTATTTTGTGAGTTTGTTTTTATTTCAGCGTGAAAATTAGCTTGGCTTGTATCAAATATTCAAGTGTAAAGAATTACCTTATACAAGCAAGTACTTTCTATTTATATCAGGTCTTCTAATCAACCTCTAAAAGGTTTTTTAATCCTTGGGTGTGAAATCCAGAGACATGATGCTTATCAATCATATAAGAGATCGCCTTGATGCATTGTTGCACTCCTTACCTTGTCAGTTAAGCACTGTCCTGGCCCTTTGCTTTTGTGAGAATGTAAAAACAACCATTTTTCTGCAAAACCATTTCACCTATATGAGAATGTATGTGCATGATACCTGCTTGCCCGGGAAGCCACAGCTCTTACAACAATCCTGTCATTTCTTCAAGGACATTTTCAATATTGATGTTGATAAACCAATAGTCTGTGTCCATCATAGCTTCTACCACAGTCACAAAGCAACAAAGTATTCCAACTCCAGGAATATCTCAGGTGAAGACAAAAGTTGAATGCAGTCTAAAATGCAGAGCTTAGACATGACCTTCCTTACCTGTCCTTGACTAGTCAGGGGAGATCTCTTTGCTCCCTGATTTTATTGCACGTGTTTATCTGCTGGGTGTTTCATATACATCCCACAAACTGAACTGAACTCAGTAGTTGAACTGAACCGAGTTTCACAGAGCCATACACCTGCTACACGAGAGTCCAGGTGCCATGATGCAGTATCAGGGCAGGAGGGGACAACTGTACTTGCTTATTGCTCCCCAACATCAGAATATCATGCATGGAGCTGAGAGGTAAGAAGGCTGGGATTTACTGAGAAGTTTCTTTTGGGATTAGTGACTCCAGCTGAGTCTGGAGGAGAGCTGCCATATTATAGGGTAGGCAGCAGAATTTGGCTGCTGTCAACCAGTCCTGATGTTAACCACAGTAACATCAGTCTCATCTTTGTCACAAAGACTTTAATTCTCCATCTGGAAACAGAATCAAGTCAGATGACCCAATTTATACAACTCCTTTGACATAAGCTTGCCATTATTTCCTGATATTCTGATATCATTTGAAAAATAGTAAGAGCCAGACTTACTAAGAGCCACTGATATTTCATTTGCTTGGGCTTTTCTAGGCCTCCCCTTATTACCCGCCATACCAGAGAGAAACCAAATTAAAATAGGAAATGTTGTGAACTCACTTTGATTTAAGTAAGAAAATAGACTAAAGCTCCTATTTATTCAATGTACTTTAACCTTCGATAAGTGTCCAAATGAGTTGGAAACCTCTGTCTGAATAACACCACCAGATCCCACTCAGATTCTTTTGAATATTTTACTGCACACATCCCTTCTAAGAGAAGATCACCTTGTTGATGGTATATATTTGTTCTGTGTGCAAGTTCATTAAAAGTGTTGGCTATTTATTATAATCATTTACAGGAAACTGCCATCAGCTTCCTTGTCTACTAAAAGAGTATTCACAGACCACGACCATTAACAAGCTCTTCCTGTGTGGGGCCTTCTACAAACAAAATGTTTTTGCAGTTCTGAACGAAAGTGCGAGAATGTGAAAGTTTCTGAATCCTCTCACCAAGTCTGATCCTGGAAGTTTCTCACCTCCAGTACCCCATTTCTGATTCTTTGCTTGTGAATAACAAATTCAGGATCTGAGTTTAAACCATTTTGTGTTTCAAAATATGTGAAGCTTTACACTAAAAGCAAACTTCCAAGCAGTGGTAATACCCAAGGGGTGAATTCTGCTCCACTTATGTACGGCAGTTCTAATTCTGTTCAAGTCAGCAGTTTAAACTGCTTTGTCCTGTAAATTACAGCAATCACAAATTATTCTTGCATTAAAAATAAATATCCAAGTGGACTTTGCTGGGGAAAGATAAAACGACACAGCAGTATGTTCTTGTGCTGTTATTCTCCCAGCCTTCCACCTGCATCCTGCTGCTGTTGGGGCAGGCACCTAGCAAACTGATTGCTGCTGGGACAGAATTAGCCCCTTCCTTCCTCCTCTTCTGGCCCCTTGGTTGAAGTAATTGGTTTTCATTAGAGACTCAAAGACACATGTGCACCAAGGCTCACAACCTGCGGGCAGGCAGAACTGCTCTGATCGAGCCCCACTTCAGTCAGTGACAACAACATTATGACCAGGAACAGCCAGCCAAGACTTGAGCTCTTCAAACTCCTGACAGGAATGATAGAATTGGTCTGGGAAACACTCCCCCATGAGAGCCGCTGGGAAACATCTTCCCTTTCCTGTTTCTCTCTCTCCTTCTGTTTTTTCCCCAGAAGCAGCTTTCACCATTAGAGTCAGCATATGCCACCAGGCATGCTGTAAGCCCTGCTAATGCTTTGTTCATGTGAACCCATCCTTGGTGCAACACTTCTAACAGTAAAACTGTATTCGACAAAAATATGCAAGTGTAAGTATAATATGTACCTACATACATTTACACATATGAGAAAAAAAAAATCTCAGCTGCTCTTTCAATTCAACTTCTTATCCCAGCTTATTTAGAAGCAGTTTACATCTACTCCTCTAATCATATCAAACATCTTTGCAGTAAAACAAGTACATTTATGTACTGGGTTAGGACTGTACACAGAAATGCGTAGGATCTGTTTAGTTGGGCAAGGCAAGCAGCACGCAGTCCAGTTTGCATCTAGAACCCTACATCCCTTAATTCCATTAACAGCAGCTGTCACACGACTACTAAAGGTTGTGATCCCTACAAGATTCATCACTAAATGCACAGGAGAGCTCTCACTGCCTTGCCCAGCAGAAGCAGTATTTGTGTACACACACTCTTAGCGTCAACAGTGGGCAGCCCAGTGTAGAACACTGCAGACTATAGTTCAGAAACATCAGATCACACTGCTACTCAAACATTGAATGTTACATGAAGTAACATTGGAAGGGGAATTGGTGAAAACATTTTTACTATCACACTACTCTATCATCTCACTACAGCTGTAGGTTCTTTCTCCGTTTCTCTCTTACACTGCCATGAGGAAAAAGTTGACACGGAAGATAAAATCCATAAGCATGTAAAGTGAGACAAAGGAATTTTAAGACTGTCACTTTTATTAGTAAGAGACAAAACTCCTAGGCTGAATGCTAACAGCTTTTTGACTTATTTCTATAATAACCATTAGCTCCTGGTGCTTTCTAAAGGTTATCAAGAACCTTGCAGGTAATTAACATCTCACTGAATATATCCCAGTAAAACAACTAAAAATGCTAGCGTACGAACAGAGATAGTAAATTATGCAACAACCTTCTAATCATAGTACTGATAATACAGAAGATGAGACACGTTTTATCATACACCCAAAAAGAAGGTCTATTTGCTACATTTCAGCCAACCATGGGGAACTTACCTTTCACTGTGATGACAGATCATATAAATCTAGATAGCAACAGCAGGTCAAAAAAAACAGCAAAGAAGCAACCCATAGTTACTCCCCAAGGTCCAGCACTGGGATGGTGAAGATGTAATACCAGACAAAGCATGCCATGTCACCTTTTTGATAGTCTTCATTATGAAAGATGTTGACTCCACCTGTTACACTGGACAACTCTACAGATCAACAGTTATGGGAAAGGGATTTCCTTATGGGCATGTGAATGTTTTGTTTGTTTTGAACTAGGAAATGCAAGACCCACCTGGTTCTGAGGTGAAAGTTGTAGTAAGACTAGGAACAAATAATTTTTGGCTCTTGCAGGCTTTAAACTGTTGTATCTTTGAACTTTTCTTAAATACTTGCTCCTAGCAGTGACAAGACCTGTGAGTGGGCTTTCACTGACTTCATGTGGGAGGGAACCCACTCTCATCAACATGCACAATCTGCCCTCTGGGCAACACCACCATAATGAAAATGAAAAATGAATAACAAACAAAAAAGTCAGAAACATAAAAAATAAACATTACATTTATTTAAATAAAAATATATACACAGTGTTCAATGGACATGGCTTACAGACAGCAATGAAACAAAAATGATAAATCCTGAAATATAAAAAGCGTTGAATTGCTATCGTTGTGCTTCATTTCTCTGAACAAACACATGGTATGGACTGAAGCCCTGTTAACGTTGCTTACACATAGCCCTGTGTGCTCCAGAATGTAAGACAGGAACATTACAAGGGACAGCTACACAAAAGGAAAACAAGTACCAAAGTAATTTCGGATTCTAGAAGTTTTAAAGTCAGACCATTCATAAACAGAACAGAAATGCTGAAAACTTTTAAAGTACTTTGCATGCATGGAAAGAGCAACCAAACACCACTGCCAACAGTTAGAGATCTAAGTAAGAGCAGAATGGTTCAAATTCCACCACTCCAAACCCTGCAGATCCAGGGCCTCTCTTATCCCAGTCAGATTCCTCCTGTCACTCTTTCTCCCAGTCAGCACACACTCCCTGTGTTTTATGCTTTTAAGCTCTTTGGAATACAAATACACTGGCTCACAAGTGTCTTCTATTTTATTAATCCCGAAGTATTAAGTCTCATATCTGAGCAAATGCAAGTTTTTGAATGTTGAATCATGAGTATCATGCTGAAATTCATGGCTGTTATATTACATATTCAGCAGATGCTATAAGAGAAAGAGCAAATAAATGTTTGAGTGCTGCAGTGTGAAAGCTGAATACTCTGGCAATGCAACAACTGATGTGTTGTATGACTAAGGGAAAAAAAGCAATGTTTTAGAGACTGAAGTCTGAGATTTTTTTTTTCTCTTTTTTTTTTTCCCCCCTGTAAAAAAGCATTTGTGTGTTTTTTTGGTAAACATGCCATTTACAAGGTAAGTCTGTGTTTTGAAGAGCAGCAAATTATTTTAAAGCATTTCCATTGTAAACACCTGCTTTTAAGCTGCAAGGAAGTGAAAAGCAAGAAGCAAATTCATGTCTCATGGCACTGCCTATACAGTACACTTCTTTACAATAAAAAAAAGGAGCATAGATATCAATGGTTTCAAGTTTACAATATAGCCAACTGACACCATATATGTTTAAGACTATTAACGGATTACATACATTAATTCACACAAGTAATTTTGCTGCAGTTTTTATGCAATTGCTTTCTTTATTACACCAGTTGACGTTCACTGCATTTTCTGCTTTTTATAAAAGTGGACCATAGGATTTCATGGAACTTGTGTTTGATCTAGAAATAAAAGTTTTTCCTGAAACTCTTAATAGGCATTTTATACAGTGGGCTTCAAAATGATGTGTTGCACTTCTTTATACCTAAATTACTAGTGGAGATTTAGAATACCACTACAATTTATTCCATTGCAAATTCATGAATTTTCATTAAGAGTGATTGATTTAGACACAGAAAGTGTTTGTTAATTTCCTTATTTCACTTATGTAATGGCAAAATTCAGACAGTACAAAAATTAACATTGCAAAGGACTTCATTAAGGCTCTTTCTCAGTCAGTCTTTTGTTTCAGCTGTCCACCTAAATTATTTGATCTGTATACCACAGACATTGCTAGTATTCCATCAAAGTACACAGCTTCACATAGACAAAAATCAGACAACATAATTAAAAATTTCTGTTTCCTAATAGCTCCATAAAAGCCAAAGTACAAACATTAACAAGAACGTATTTTAAATTCCCCAAATGAAGACTTCAGAAAAAAAGACCTATCTGCCTAATAATGTCAGGCCTATGCATGTTATGTGTTATATTACAATCATCTCTGAGAAAAAATTGTTTTACTTTCCTTATTTTTTTAGGAATTTTATACTAGCTCTCAAGTTAGACACTAGTCCGTGGTACAAAACTCCCATATAAGCATGGAATGCATTGTACAAATATTCAAAGCTAGAAGCCCTTATTTCAGGATTTCTCAAGACATATCCTGATAACCTTATTTCTACAAATAGTATCTTCTGTGAGTAAGACAAGATTTGGCTTTAGATGCCAGACATATCTTTGAATTTTTATCTTTTAGCCCTTGAGAACTGCCCTTCCCTCAAAGCAGATTATTTTATACCTTAAAAAAGGTGAGGTATAAAGGTACCTTACAAACTCTTTCAAATGTTTTAAGACAGATATGTAACATTTTAAGCACAGCCACCACCAGAATCAGTATGCTTACCTTAACCCTTTGCAAAACAAAAAATGTAGTTTGCTTTTATAAAAACTACTTTGTTTCATTTTACTCCTCTGATATTCACAGTGAGCTACAAGACCGTGCCTGAGACCCCAGGGAGGATTTAATTCCTGTTAAGCATTCAAACAATGCACAGGGCTTGAAGCAGCTGCTACAAAGAGTAATGTAACTAATGCTCCAAGCAATGTAACTATCAATCTGCAGCAAAACCCCCTTTGTTTCTTCATAAAAGGCAAACCAGAGAACCCAATAATTTTGAATCGAAGATCAGCTGAAATCTCAGCTGATGGCACAGCCTTTGCCTACATGGACTGCATTAGCAGGCAATGGCAAAACAACAAAACATTCGAGCCTGTTTCAGTACTGAGGCAATAAGGCTCTTCTAGGTGTGTTTGAACCACACCAATAGGTTTTACAAGGGTCTTGTGACCTACAATAACATGTTCTAATCAAAAATCTTGCGTGAAAATTTTCAGTCTTACTTAGCTCAAAACCCACTCTACTCTTCTGTAATGGCCCAAGCACAGTGAAGTTTCTCTGCAGGCCACTGATGTGGGTTTAGGTATTTTTTTTCTTAATTATTTTTAGCAAATAATCTATTGATTATTTATTTTCAAAAGAACACACTGTGAGTGGCTGTTAAAACAAAAAGGACAATAATCCAGTGCCCATTTTTCTTCTTCCTCACCAAAAAACATGGCTTCCATATGAAAAACAACTTCAAGACAAAAAATAACACAGTAGTGACAATTTAGAACCCAAGTAGGATTAAAATGTTGAGGCAAAATCTTGAAAGACTATTTTCCTGATAAAAAAATCTAGATAAATTCATATTTTGAACTTGACAAAATGCCCACGGGACTCAGATAAAGACACCCACAGCACCAACCATTAAATACCATCCCCACACAGACTTCTACAGGTTGTATCAGAATTTCTGTGGGAAGGCTGACATTTTCCACTGTACACCTGTGGGGTTATGTCAGAGATGTATGAGGAATTTATCACTACCTCTAAACTGCACATGCAGGGTTTTTTAAGCTAATAATAAACATGCAGATAGTGAGGGCTAGTGAGACAACCTGTCAGAACAAAACATTACTGTCCTAAGGAAGGTTTACGTTCCATAAATCCACAAAGAAGTTTTGTACAGATCAGCTAAGTTATAGTTAAAAACCCAAACACTAATTTATGCACACATCCAGCCATCCAATATGTATTGCCCACTTCTACTGGTACATGACAAGAAAAAAAATCAAGGCATTATGTTCTCATCTGTCTGAGCTTATCTGTGATGCAATGCCAACTCTTCTGACATATATTGAAGTAATACATTATGAGAGCAAGGAAGTACTTAGTGACAGCACATTATAAAATAGAAATAAAAAACTAATGCAACAAAACACTATTTACATTGCCTACTTTACTTTGATAAAAAAAGTTCCAATTACTTAATATATAGTATAGGTGAATTTCTGGCTCCACTATAGTCATTAATTAGTAGAACAAGGATCTCTTTCAGATGTTTTCCTACAAGCCCCAAAGCCTGATCTTGCAAATATACAAGATGGATTTAATTTTAGCCACATGATAGATCATTTCCATGTGATCACTCAAATAAAATTTGCAGAAATGAGATCTTAAATCCTTAATACTACAGTTAGAGATTTATACCCAATAATGGGCATTAATGGATTAAAAAGAACAAATTATAACTCATGGTTTATCAAGATTTCTTTGACTTCCATAGGAGTAAGGAAACATTAACTTCTTTATCCATGAAAATTACAATTTCCTAGAGATGCTCAAATTCCCAGGGCAGTTTCATTAGGATAAATTTCTCATACTTCTGCTTTAGATATGAAAATTAATGTAATGGCATAAGGGTCAGTAATACTTGGGGGCTTTAAATTGTATCTCTCTTTGGGAGTCTGAAGAAAGTAATAAATAGATACAATTAGAAAACACAAATGTTCTTTGCAAGACAAATTTCAGGACTAATACAAGCTGGCAGAGCATTAACGTTTTTAAAGCTGATAGTTCTTCATCCTAGAGTGTCTACCTGCAGCATTACAAATCTGATATAAATCATCTGCAGTGGCTAACTAGTCCCAATACAGCAGTTTACTCATAAATATAACATTTATTTTAGGCTCTGTAATAACATATAATTTTTTCTTGCCTAAAGATATATTAACTCCTGTATATACAACTCATTTTCCCTACTACTAAAGAAAATTTACTTTTAAGGGTTTACAGTAAATGGGAGGTCAAATTCAGGTCACCTTACTTGTAGAATTAATCCCCTTGATTTCAGTGTGATTTATCTGAATGTGAAATAAGTGGTATTTGGTACAGAAAGCCAAGAATGATACATCCAAATGAACTGCAGGGAATCAGAATGGAATTACTGAAATTACAGGCTGCAATTACTAAAAACATATTATGTAAAGAAGCTAAATGTAATTACCAAAATTATATTTATCCCAAATATTAACATTAGCATCTTTCATAAACATTTCTGTGAAGGATTTAATAAGTGATCAAGACCTCAGTGCTCTGCTGGTTCCAGAAAACACTGTTTCCAGCAGTAAGAGACCCCTTAAATCAAATATCAGGTTTTGGTTTGGAGTCAGAATGCCACCTTCCAGATTGCTAACCTCGGTTCCTACAGCAAATGCCATTTCCCTTTTTAATCTTCATCAAATGACCCAAAAAAACTAATTATGAGTCATACTGAGCTTCAACTTCACAAAAATAAGTTGAATATATTTGATTTTGAGAATATCCAGTCCATTGCTTTTTCATGGTATTTCACTTCATAACGACTAACCAGAGTTATTTTAATGTAAAATGATAGAACCTGGTAAAAATAACACCTCAACTAGTTATACATTGCCAATTAATACGTTGTAAACAGCAGTTGTTATATTCACTAATTAGCGTGATGTATGTTTCTGATTACATTTTTGTTAAACTTAGGTGTCAGTTTTTCCATATGTCCCTTCTGGAGGTCTGTAGTACTTTGGGAAAGCCATCAGCTGTATCATGTTGAATGCATACTTTCTGCATTTGACATTCTTCAGTACATTCTCTATGCGGCATCCTTCTCTAGTGAAAGGGGGAAAAAGGACAACTTCATGAAACACAGAATAAATAAATATGCTTTATTTGTTCATTGCAGAGTTTCAGCAACAGTTGAAGTAAAAATAACAAAGATTCAACTCTACATTTTTGTTTTCCACAAGTGATGATACATCTTACAAAATTAAATCCAAGGCCAGGCCCAGCACAGTTATTGCCCTCAGAAATAGGTGATAAGATTTTCCATCCCCCCTAATATATTTGCCCTTGAGGTTTAAAGTTTAGTAAAAAAAAAAAATTAAATACTTTAATGATATATTTTGTTCTAATTCCAGAAATATATTTGACTTTTAAATCTTTTCATACTTTTTTTTCAATTTGTTTGCTATATATGTGCGAGAATACATTGCCCTAAAATGCGTATTCTAGGAATAAGGCATTTTATTAAGTCTGGCCCTAGAGGTTTGTGAAGAAAAGTTTAATCTCTGTTTCATTTCCTGTATGTTCAGCTTTGCAATGAAAAAAAAAAAAAAAGAGAGAATGGCTTTTCAAACAGCCCAATCCACCTCTCTGCTTTATAAAGGAAGGATGTTCATTCACATACAGTACAAAAGTCACAAGTGCCAAAGTGGTGCATCAAGACATAAACAGGACTTTGTTAAAAAGAATATAAAAGTGTCTCAAAAGCAAAAGCAACTAAAGCAACAATTACAAACAGGTTAATTTCATTACAAAACAGAACCGATGCTATTCCATTTAGTTACTCTACAGAAGGGGGTTAGTTGTCGCAAAGTAATAATCATTCATTAAACAAAACCAATCATATCAGCTAGTAACAACAAAAAAACCACAATGAAAGTTAAGTCTCACAAACCACCGCCCTGCCATATTTGTCTAGGGGTTAGTTTGTGTTGTGCAAATTCATTTTTAGTTTTGTTTTTTTTTTTTTTTTTTGTCAGACTAATTACTCTGGAAAGAGGGGTTCAAGCATTCAGGATTCCACATTTTCTATACAGTGACATCATCGTAAGTGCTCTTTCTCTGCGCTAATTACAGTGGGAAAGCTTTACCATGAACAGAAAGAGCAAATCAATTCACTCAATGCATAGTATACTTCTTAGAGTTCAGAAAGAAAAAGAACGAAAACACAGTACATTTCAGACATTTGCATCTTAAAGATGAATCCTTGGGGGTCTGAGGCTGTAGAAATATTACAACATAATTCCTTTTTCTAAAGTTAGTTTGTTGCTCTTTGTAGAAAAGAAAGGAACACAAGTGAAGTTTATTGATATTTGGCTAATAGCAAAGCAAGACTTAAAATAAGCCACACAACCAGCAAGTGTGAGCTGACAAGCAGCAAGGCGACAGGATAGAAGTGTCGAGAAGTTGGCTTGTTATCAGTTAGACAGCCTGTTTCGGGATCATCCGATTCATTCAGTGCTCCCTGGGTTTGTCTGCTGTTAAACAGGGGAAGTTAGGAAGAGATAGAACAGCATTTAAACAGCAAAGAAAGCCAACACGTAGGCATTTTTGACAAAGTGAAACTACACAGCCATTTTGAAGAAATAGATTTATGCTAAGTACTTCCAACATATTTATTTTGTTCTCCAGGTGATATGGGAAGCATGATGACTAGGTGGCTAATATGATATTAAGCCTGCTAGGGGCCTTAGAGTAGTATTCACAAGTTAACATTAAATAACTTACAAAATGAACTATACTATCACTAAAATGAACACACACACCAAACAGAAATGAAATTAGGAAGTTGAAAAAAAAAAAAAGGTTAAGGAATCAAAGAAAAAAAGATCATGAATATGCCATAATGCAACACTGACAAAATAGTGTCTCCGTGGTGTTCACAGGCTTTTCAGTCCTGCTTCATCATCTATTAGGAAGTCTTTTGGCAGAAATAGAAGGGCACACATTCTCTTTTGAAAGAATGAACAGCTATTCTAAAATAGTTTTAAATGATGGTAAATTGACCTCAAAAATTCATCAGTGCTGGTGACTCTGTTCTGAGGTCAACAGCAGCTCTTTTCATTTAAAGGCTTGCACTTACATTCCTGTGAGTAAATTAACTTGTAACCTTTTCAGTCAAGTCAGGGAGGAACTGATCTGTTTACAGCAGAGCTGTGCTGTCACTGTCCTACCAGAGCAGCAGGGATACTTTCACTGCCAATCATTTCTACTGTAGTCTTGGCAGCTTCTCTACAAGTAGGATTACACATACTTCAACTACACCTCTTCAATGCCTCTGAACATTGCTTGCATACACTCAGGAGTCCTGTTTATAGATTTTCTTTGGGCAGTAAGGACTGATAAGATCTTTGTTTTTTCATTTGCTATGAATATCCAGTGATGAAAAGATAACTTGTCATTCTTCTTTGTGGACCTGAGAAGATCAAAATATGGAAGATTACCACACAGTGCTTTTTCAGAAGCACACGTCCCAAGTATGCTCTTTTTTTCAAGAGAATGCTGCCAGACATAAAGAGGCTGTAAGAAAGTAAAGATAATATCTCACAGCCCCAGGTAAAATAAGAAGGGTACATTGAAGACAGCAGCAGTCACTTTATCTTACAGAGAGCCTGTCTTTCTGACTTGTGTATTACAAGGCAATGCTAAATTCCTTGAGCTTGGATAGAAAGAGAGGTGCAAGAACTGCATTTACAATTTCCCTTTTAAGCAAACTTCCTGTAATAATTTCTTAATTTCATTCTTTGCTTTGAACATTCAATCTGTGTGTTACACTAATAAGGAGGATAACAAGTACTATTTTAAATAGCAAAATAAAAGATAAAAATCCCTGTTATTTGCCCCTAGGTCAAAGCAATTACTGGTGGCAGTGTGTCTGCTGCTTTTGGTCAGCAGATTTCAAGTGCCCATGGATAGAACTTGGGAAGAACTCAAACTGTACTGTAGACAAAATTCTCTCAGAAACTGTCAAGGAACTAAGCTAACTGCATATTATGCTGACTTTGTCAACACTGAAATAATTAATTCTGTGTTTTGTATCAGACTGCTCCAGCCAATGCCTGTGTCCTATGGGTCCACCCCAGAACTTCCTCTTCTGCTCACAGTGATGATGTTACTACTCGTGATTAGTTGTACTGCTCTCTCTGTTAATGTTTTCCTTTATGATGTATGTGTGTGCTTTTAAAAACATTTTGCTTGCTGATTTTCCTTTTTCTTTCTTCATCTCTACAGGATCCCACAAGTCTGCCTCTTTGATCCTTTTGCACTGCACCCTCACCCCTATTTTTACTCCTCAAGGTGAGCCTGCTGGTTTCAGCTTACCCCCATTATGCCGACAATTGAGTGCTCTAGCTCAGCCCTCAGTCCCATCCCTTCCTTCCCAGCCACAGAGTCCAGGTGATTTTGGTTTGTTCCTTGGGTGTCTTCCATCACAGAAATCATATGTGTGCCTACGGCAGAGCGGATGCAAAGACCAAACTCTTTTTTCCTCCGGAAAAATCCATCTAGGCAGCAATAAAGTTGAGCATTCAGTAAGTTTGCACAGCCACTGCATTAAACACCATTGGTTATGTCAACCTGGAGAGCCTTGGCTTTGCAAGCCAGTGGTTTACCCTGAGCAGGCTGAGTTACACACTTACAGGATGCCCCTACAGGGATGAACCCCCCATACTTCTGTGGTGTGCCTTGTTCTGTTGTGCTCCACATCTCACTGACAGCATGACTGTCTTATCTATCTTGCCATGAGTCCTATTAGCATCGGTAAGATTTATGCAGGTGTAATGATGGAAATACAGATAAAAGCCACTTGTTCTATGGTTTTTTTTTTTTTCAGCAGAAAAGCCTACAGTACATTTGTTCTTTTGATATGCTGAAAAGAATGATCAGTGTCTCTTAACATAAAAAGTTTTATCTTTCCCCCAGGAAAACGACAGTGAACAGCTGATGCACAGGGACTTCTGTTAATTAGTCACATCATTCTATGCATGATTCAATCAGACATCCTCAAAATAGAGAAAGAGGATCTAACTCCATTATTAGCTACCTAAGAACAGGCTGAGCAGAATAGCTAAACATGCTTTTAATTTAAGAGGGATATTTGATCACGGTCAGATGCCTTGCTAAACTCTGCTAATACTTTTCAATGCACGGCAGTAACAATGCCTTCAAACACACCTCCTAAAATGTTCCCCCCAGTGACTAATGCATATAATTAAACAAAGCAAGACCCTACATCCAGCTGTCAGCAGTGCAACATTGCTTCCCCTGGCTCATCAAAACCTGTGTTTTACTGCAAACAGCATGAATCCCACTGGTGCCATGTCAGCTGGATTTATTTGGCTTTTGACTGACAGCACAACCAGAACAGAGTTCTGTATGTTAGGGTGTGAAGTTATAGCCACAGTTTTGCATGTTCCCTCCATCACAAACCATACTCTAACAGCTCTGAACTCACAGGAAGGGAAAAGATTCATGAAATATCCAGCAAGTTTCTATTTCACAAACACACATAATTTTAAGAAGAATAGTGAAAGCTTCTAAGTCTATAACATCTGGAGTCATGAACACCCCTCTAGTGTATCATACTATTTTTATTCATTTACTTTCAAATTGTTCATTTGAGAATTACAACACAGCACAAATGCATCATACAAGCCAAGGGTGCTGTAAGTTAATGATGATATAACCATTTCAGCCTGCCTTCTATCTCACTTGATGTTTTATCATCTTAATCTCATATTGGGATAATGCTGCATGCCTATTAAATGAGACAAAGGCAAAACAGCAGGTATTTTCTGTTGGTTTTAAATTCAGATGATAAATTGTTCGAACTTCAAAGCAGTGAAGCAGAGACAATGAAAATGGTGTGAGGAAAAAAGCCTCTCAAGTCCTTATAGAGTCTAATACACATACAAGGGCACATTCTGGGTTTTGATTATCAGTCACACTGACATTCCTGTACAAGACTTTTGGAAGAGGTGCATTTTCACACTTTAGGTCATGCTTCTCTTGTTAGCACTTTTCCAGCTCCAGCTATTAATGATACTGGAAAAGGTGAAGTGTTCTAAAGCAGTTCTTCAGGTAGAATAGACAGGCAGCTTTCTATTGACAAGGATCCCACACGCTAATGGTGACTTCAATCTGAATTCATGTCCTACTGCATATGTACTTTATGGGAACTTTCCTTTTTTTTGCAGACAGACTTAAGCAACCATTTTCTAGGCCTGCTGGGCTTTTCTTGTCAAACTCCAGTGCTGACACAGAAAAATAGCAAAAGTGAGATGCTTCTCTTGAATCCCATCCAAAAATAGAAGCAGAGACGTTTCTTCAAATAGAAAGGATTTCTAAACAGTTCTCTATCCTACACAACTTTGCTAACTTACCTGTTGTTTTTATTTCAAGACAGTCAAATCCATAACTTTCAAAAAGCAGGTTCTCTAAAGAAGTTTTTGGAGTGAAAGCAGCTTTATTTCTACATTATATGTGTTACTGCGATTCAGAGAAATGCTTCAGAGAAAAATCAACTGTTTTAACGTGCAGGACTACAGTTCTAGAAGGTAACCTTAACTTTTTCCAAAGAGAAAAGATGGGATCCTTGTGAATATCTCCTAGCCTTTATGAAGCTGCTGCACTATAACATCTAGAAGAAGAAAACATGATTCAGAAGGAAATAAACAGGTCTCAGCCTAGTCCTGAAGGATTTCTGTATGAGAGCAGAGCTCAGATAAAACACATAAAGGAATATTGGGCAACAAAATTTTATGTTGAAAAATGAAGTTGATACAATAAAACCTCCAACAATTCGTGAAAAATAGAAAATGTTTCTGTGTTGTTATAGGAAGGGGACCAGCAGAGAAATTTTCTATATCAACAACCTTTAGAATTACTCTTTTTCTGATGCATGTTGTTGTCAATAACTCAAATCTTTTTCCTTAGATCCACATGGCATTAAATAAAGCAAAAGATGCTAGAAATCAATTTTTGCTGCTTATGTGATCCTATAATCTTGGTTCAAAAAAACAACCAGTACTGCTAAAACTGATGAGCAGTGTCAGATCTAAGAATACTGAGGAATTCAGTGATTTGGAGACAGCTCCTGTTTAAGCGTATCACCCAACCAAACAATGTAATCGGTTAATCAAATTGACATACTAACCCCCCTCTTCCTGTTTTACTTTTGGCATTGCAAATTTTTTCCTTATTTTTTTTTGCTTGTGCTTGGCATCCTCTATTTCCCTACTCCTTTCTTGTCTCCCTTGTTTGGTTATAACACATTACTTTCCTAGTGGATTATTTTGGAAACAAAAAGGAAAGGACATCATGTAACATGAGGCTTGGTCACCGACTTTGACCAAGGAGCAGATTCATGATGTAGTCATGATGATATGACACCTAGATCTTGAAAAACAATTGATAAACAGTAACTCAGTTTTTTAAGCTCACAACTCCACCACGATTATTAAGGGTTCTCAGTCTGTCCATTTCGAAGAGGTGGCCAGAAACAGCAGGGTTAGTAGAGGCTTAGCTGTGGACAGGGTACAGATTTTAAGCACTGCTATGGACATGCCACAATGGTTCAGTAAGAAGTAACAGATTAATAAACACAGTATCTTCAGTAGGATTTCATAAGAGGCAAGGAGACACTTGGTCTTACAGCCACACAACCATATCCAGGAAAACCCTATTGTCTTATGTGATCACATTGACAGACATGGAAACAACTCCCTGAAATCCTGCTCTTTCCTAAAAGTTGTGGAGTCTTCCAGATAGAACCAGGTACTCACAATTTATTGTACGTCCTCTCTAGATTAAGAGTAAGACATCAAATTAATTCTGAGATAAATTAGGAAAATATCCATACTTGAAAAAAAAAAAAAGGAACAAAAACCACATGCTTACCTATTCTCTACTAGTAAGCAATGGCAAAACGTCAGAGCACCATTTGTTTGTTCACACGATTACAGTTAAAAATAAGAAAAAAGAGTTCCCAAGTTAGGTATTTTATTATTTAATAAAATTAGAGAACATAGCTAGAGGTAGGTTACTGTTTGGCATACAATAAATTTCTGTCAAAAAAAAAAAAAAAAAAACCAAAAAAACCAAAAAAAACAGGACATCAAATTGTACCTGACAGTTTCAGACCAAGAAGACGGGAGGTCAAAGAGAAATCTATTTTGACTTCTTGTTTATGAAAGCAACTTCTGTTTCATTATTGTCCTACATTAGAGAAAGTCAAAGAAAAAATGCTGAAATAGTAAATTCTAGATTAAACATTTTTAATTTGTTTAGATGGCATTTCAGACAGATCTGAAAATAAAAAAACCAGCCAGAAAAATTTCCAGTTTGGCTCATCCTGTCCCAAAATTGTTGGTTTACCACAGAGCAAACCCCCTACTGTTTGTCTGCGTTTAGACATATTGTATGTTTTTAAAATACAATTAGCTCTGATGAATGCATGAAAGGGCAGTTTCAAGGTTTATATCTACTATGCATAAAACATATGCATAATATCAAAACAAATCTGACAAGATACATCTCTACCAGCATTAATCCCAGATCACCAGAAATCTCTGGTGATCACAGAGTAATGAATATTTTCAGGAACTGTGTGGTAAAAAGTAATATTGACAAAATTCATATAGTGAAAACATTTTATATATATATATATATATATATATATTTAAACCCAGTTAGAATCAGAATCCATTTTCATCACTGGTATCTTTAAGACACCTGCATTAGCAGTTTAAATCCACCCTCAGCAACTCCCCATCGCTGCAGCTGAACAGCAAAACAAGTTGACTTTATGTGCCTATAACCCCTTATCTACCAAAATGGACAAGCAGATGCCACCACCTGGGAACAGTCCTTTGGTCCTGCCAACTCCCAAGTTGCCCTGGAATCACCTTAGAGTGCGCTAAAATCTGCCAAAATCAGGCCAGGAAATATTTAATAATTTCACTGTATAAAATCCCTAAGATCATGTTCTAGAATCTGTCCCCAGTGGTTTTTAATTCATAAGTGTGAGCAGAGGCTTCAAGTCCTGCAAAGTCATTCTGGTGACTGTATGAGAGATTAGCTTCACAACTGAGAAGTGATGGGTTTGCAGGAGAGATTCTTTACCTGTCAAGACAGCTGAGTGGTTTTTGAAACATGATTTTCACCTCTATTATACTTCAAGCATCAAGATTTGCTGTTTCATTCTGCCATTTACCAATAGTGCTGTGCAGTATTACACAACGATTCTACAAAGGTTTCTCTTTCTATCAAAAAATACGGTTCTAATAATCTTCCTAGACACTCTTCTGTAAAGTATTAGGATTACATATATATGTAAACTTCTCAGGACAAAACTGCAAAATCTTTCCTGTCAAACTTCTCCTGCAAGGCTTGAAACTCAGTCTAATGTACAACCAACATTAAAGCAAATGTGATCTATGTCTTGGTGCAGGAAAAGAACCAAACTAAAAGCCCCAGGTTTTACCTTCAGGTAAGTTTTGAATATCCATGGCATTTCCCTTCCATAAGGTTATGGTACAGTATAATTGGTTAGTGAGTCACACTGATTTCCAGTTTGTTTCTGTCATAGCAAGGAACTTTTACTAAGGATGTGATTATACATTTAGCTCACACAGCATAGTGAAACATAAACCCATGATAAATTCTCTCTTTCTTGTCTAATCAGGTTTAAATACACTCTGTTGACCATGGAAAAAAAAAAATCTTCATGAATCATCCCTTTTCTTTTGGCAAAGATTTTATTTTAGTCTTTTTCCCCATGGTGAGGACAAGTGGCAAAGCTGATTTAAGAGGCAGAAAGGGCTTGCTGTACAAGTAAACAGTCATGCATGAAGAATGATGCTTAAAATCTGACATAAATTTGTAGATGTTCGAATCTGTGGGTAGGATGACAAAATTAAGGTCAGGGAACTGTTGTTGTAAACAAAGGATCCCTTAATCTATGTTGAATTTGTAATTGGGGTCATTTTAAGTGAGGAAGGTGTTGAACAGCAGTAAGTATAAATTCAAATGCTGTAACTCACTGTTTTTTACCTGCAGCTTCAGTTTGTGGTATACAAAAGGAGGAATGTAGCTGCTTCTGATCAATGACACCAATTCACATAATCTCTTCTTGGGATTAAGCAATGTATGAGTCATAAACCACAGGAAAGACTTGAAAACTTCTATTCCATTTCAATTAAATAATGCCATTTCACTACTTTCAACAATCACACTGATACAATTTTTTAAAAACACTTTAACAGTTTGAGATCTGATCTGTTCTGATCCCAGCTGTTCTTTGAGCACCAGCGCCTCAAGCAGTACATGGGTATATTTATACAAGGCGAATTAGTGCACATCTAGATTCCCCAATCACAAAAAAAAAAAAAAAGGCAGCTAAATCTGATTTTAGCTGGTACCAGGAACAAAAAATGCAGCCCTAGTTAGGTTAGGTAGGCAGCTAACCAAAACAACCTCCCCAAAAATGCATTGGCTGGGATGCAGACTGTAGCAACCTGGAGATTGCATCCCAACAGTCTTATCAATAAACCACCTCCTGTTCTCTTTAGCAAATTGATTTTAAGAGAACTTTACAAAATGCAAGCGAAATTCTTTTTGAATCCCAAACACATCATGTTTTCCATCCTTCCTTCAGAGCAAATGACAAGGCTGGTTAAAATTCTTATGAAATGCCTTGAATGCATTTGTTGTCCCTTGTGTTAATGGGTAGTACATAGAGACTTTGAGGACCAAACCCTTTCTATGGGAAATTAAGAGAATGGATGTGACTGTTTTGTCTTTACTTGTTTTGTTTTAGTACCTATTTAGAAGACCACTGAAGTTTTCTGGAGCCTGTTCTCAGGAGGAAGCACTTTTCTTTCCCAGGTACCAAGAAGGAGGACTGAAGCTGAAATCTTTTAAACAATATATTTTAATAAAAGCTTTTTTTCTTTGTTTGTTGTGGCTACTCACATTTGTAAGGAAATTTTTATGCTGAATGATACTGCAGATTTCTTGGTAAGTTCATCATATCTCAGAGAGAGAGTATTAGCACTGTCAATTTTTAAGCAAAAATAGGACTGCACTGATGGAGAGAGTGAAGAGATGAAATCCCATACTGTTTTGCCCCTAATATCTTCCAAAAATGACTTTTGGAAGACTTGAGACCACTAAAGACTGAAGATTAAATAAGTCGTGCGTTTACCTCCTGCATCATTAAGTCCAAGTGCCAATTTACTTCCTGATCTGGATTGAACAATCGGTACATACTATTTTTATTTATAATTTCTTTCTGTATTGTAGACTGTGTTCTCTCTAACAATCAGTACTGAGGAAACGTTCTCACCAGAGTTACCGCTACGATGTCTTGGGAACATCTACAGAAGTCTGCCAATTCCCTAAACTTTGGAGTCACTGGGACACATTTATTTTAAGTATAAATGTTCCCAAGAACATGTTCAGCAAGCTATTGATGCAAAGCAGTACAGCAATAGGGCTTTCCACTAATGCTGGTAATTGCAATCACTTGCAAGCAGGAGGCATGCTATTTTAAAAATGCCTGTAATTGGGAAAAGAGGATGTTTTACTATGAAAAATAAAAAACATTTTTCCAAAAAAAATTGGAAACTTCCATGATTTTGTGGAAAAACCTGAAGAAGCAGCAAGCGAGTAGCAGTATTGGAGTATATCCTTCCTTCCTTCCTTCCCTCCCTTCCTTCCCAAGATGGGACACAGAAGGTAGCAAATGTATAAATCTTCCCTTACTGAGATGGTGGAGAGTTATCTCTGCCTACAGTGCATTTTTCTACTCTATTATGTACTCTGGCTATTTTCCATGCTGGAAGGAAAACAGTTTAAGAAACATTTTGTTGTTTCATCATCTCATAGTGCTTCCATTTGAGATAAACATTGCTCCAATTTTGCAGAAAACCCTTGTATTTTGAAATAACTTCAGTGTAGAACAAAACACTGAATGAGACTGTGCTGGAGGCAATTTCAGCACCTCCAATTTTACACTCTCTTTATAAGAATTGCAGTTCTCAACACAGTCAAGTCTGAGTCACATTATATCCTAGTATCACTCATGTTTCTGGTCATGTTTTCACTAGGAAAAACAGGAACATTTATTCACATGCCTCAGATGTTTGAGCTAGAGGATCATACAAAAATCTACAGTGCACACAGGTTGCTAATTAGAAATGTTTCATCCTTCCCAAATTCCTGTTACAACGTCAGGCTGTAAGGAATTCTGCTTCCCTTTTAATTTCTAATAAATGGCAATGTCCTTCAATTATGTTGTAACTCATCCCACATTAGCCTCACTGTGAGTGATACTGCCTTTCCAGGTAGGTGAGAAGTGTCAGCACTCACAGTCCTCTCTAGGACTTGTTCATGGGCCAATGGACTATGAAAAAGTACAGTCACCATACAAAAAAGTCTGAACAGGCTGCTGCTCTCCTTGTTTTTCAGTTGATACTGCATTTCTGTGGCTGTTGGACAGCACTTACAGGCTTCTAGTAACTAAACAATTTCCCTCTTTGGATTACATCTACTGCACTGGTAAGAGCGCAGCAGAGACCAAGACTTTTAAACTGCTTAAATTACCCTCTTTCATGAACACAAATAAATATGGACAGGTATGCAATGTTCTTTTTTTAAAAGATCTCAACCTTTATTAAAAACTAAATCAGTTTCACATCATCTCATTGGAGCTTAGTCTATACATGGGAAGCATTCTGGAATCATGCTTGTCTCTTTCTATTAGTATTTAATTCTGTGTTTGTTAAAAATAAACTCTATAATATGTTATTAAGGTTAGTCCTTAATGATGGCAGATCTGAGATTCAAACAAAACTAAAGGCATGTGAGTGCAGACCAGCAACTGCACTTGTCAGACAAGTGTGTACATCAAGGCAGACAGAATGTTTTGGTGCATGAAATAATAAATTACATTTTCCCAGGTATGCTACACGTAATGAAATATGTGAGGAAACACTGTGGAAAATGTAAAATATGATAATCCATCTTAAGCTGGAATTGCTCACAGATAATCGAAATTTCAGAGGAAAAATAATGGGTTTTTTTGAAATACAGAATGATTAGCAACTGAAGGAGTAACAAACAGCCTGAGGACAAGGAAAGAGTTATCTACAAAACATTTGCTTCCCTAAAGGGGACATACTTTATTTCAAAAGCTTCATCTACCTCCCATTCATTCAAACAATTAGCTGCATACTGTTACTAAGGAATACTGACTATAAATAAGTTCTTTTTCAAAAATAAATACATCAAATCACAGCGGTGGAAATATTAGAGCAACATTTACTGAAACAGGTTTTGAAAAAACAACTTCTGCATATCTATCTACTTAAAATGGCTAAATATTTGCAGAATTCAGTGCTGCCAAAATTATGTACGCTGAAGAAACTTTGTCCAGAAAAGTTGTCAAATTAAAAGGCTTATAAACAAAAATAAAGAGAAATTTAGGGTAACAGCACTATAATTACATTGCTCAATGGCTACTGCTCTATATATAAACAAGGAAAGTAACAAAAGTGGACTTCTACCCTTTATTTCAAAGTATGCTGTAGTTATTGCATCATAAGCAGACAAACATAGAAAGCAGCCCATATATTGTAGCACCTGAAGTTTAAACAGCAGTTTAACAGTGCCCTTTTAACTTCCTATACATTTCTTTGTTTTAATAACATCTGGCTTCCTTGACTTTACGATAATAAATCAATCAGTGTCTAGTGACAAGTTTATGTTTAAAAGCACAACAGGTCATGTGCTGATGCCACCAAAATCTTCCTTGTGCTAAGTTTTGCCCTCCTACCTTCATTTTACCTTCAGCTGTTTACTAGGTCAGCTACAGAACACAATTCCAAGATCTGATTCAACTCCTTCAACACATTATGTACTTCCTAATCCAGAGAAGCAAGTCACTGGGTGCCAAATTTAGCAGCCCAGGCTTCCCATACATCTACAGAACATCCACTGGATGATTCAGAGCCCCTAAATCAGGTAGCTGACCATCCCCTCAGGAGAAAACTGGGAACATGAATTCTTAACTAGGCATTCATACAATTGGCATCTAAAGTTTTATGATAGAAACAGCTTGATTATAAGAGTGTAAGTGTTGCACTGGATTCAACAGGTTTTGGAAAAAAAATTCTCCAATGGCTAATTGCCCATTGGTTTTTCCCCCCCATCTTCACAGAGCTTTATGATCTCTAGCCCATACTTGCACTGCCACTGCATTGCTTAAAAAATGAACCACACAAGACTCAGATTTTCTCTCCAGCACCATAAATATGGTTGAACATGATGGCTAACAATATAAACTTTCAAGTTCACTTGACGACAGAGTATTTTTGAAGGACACTCTTGATTTTTCTCTATAACATGAATAAAATAACAAAAAAGAGATTTATGAGCAAGCAATTGTCTGGTTTGGACTATGTTACAATGTGGTACAGAACATTAAGCTTTGCAATAAGATTAAAGGTCTTTTATTTTTCTTTCGGTATTCCATACCCAATGGAGTATGGATAGCAAGTTTCAAGTTTTTATTTTTGCCACATAAGATCATTTGACTTTTTCCTCTCCATTGTAATATGTATTTCATTTAATAAACCTTATAAATAAAAAAAACCCTCCTCTATTCAAGGATTACAATTCAGAGGGGGTTCACTTAGTTTCAATAGTTTTAACATCTGTGTTTTAGCTTGCAGAGAGATTCAAAAGTAGCTATTGAGGTAATACATTGCTTCATTTACAATGGAAATAGGATGCCTAATGCATTTTGTAGTGCAGTAATAGTGAAGCTTTGCATAAAACAGCCCACAGTAATATCAGGTATTGGTCCTGTCTGAATAAAGGCCTTTTGACTTCTGCTACCCTAGTGTGGGCTCATTATCCCATTCGGTTGCACATTACCACAGAGATCAGTGAAATCCACAGTAGAGAAAGCCAGGGAAGGTTTGATACCTCAGCTGTGCCTAGAAAAGTTGAATGCATTGGGAGAGGGTGCTTTTCAATTTAACTATTGATGTGGACTGTCAGTGGCTAACAGAACGGCCAGGAAGGAGTGATCACAGCAACATAAAGATCTGCATTCCCTTCCATACTTGTATTACAGCTGGTGTGGCTGCCTGGAGCAGGGGATGGGACAGGGTTCACCAGAGACCTCTGATGGCAAATTTCCAGTCAGTGTTTGCTGATGTAGTTCATTGCTAGAGCTCTTTCATTTCAGGTAAAGCCTATTTGTCCATGAGTGTATTAAACACATGGAGTACAAGCCAGTATTTTAGAAAAGACATACATGTCCAAATTCAAAGAATTTGAGGGAGATGGTAGATGTTATCAGCACAGTACTTACTGCACTGCATGGTTGGGATTCTGAAACATGTCTGAGTTTTGCTTTCAGAATGATTTTAATTGGTTTGATCATTCTCTGTTTCAGAGGACCAGTCTCTTTGCTTTAGCAACTCATCATTTCCTAGAATTATCTCTTTGTAATAGTCACAATGATCATCTTTTCTTCTTTTGGGTATGCTGGAGCAGGTCCAGAGAAGAGCAACCAGGCTGGTGAAGGCACTCAAACACAAGCCTTATGAGGAGAGGCTGAGGGAGCTGGGGTTGTTTAGCCTGGAGAAGAGGAGACTCAGGGGAGACCTCATCACTTTCTACAACTCCCTGAAAGGAGTTTGTAGCCAGGTGGGGGTTGGGCTCTTCTCCCAAGCAACCAGCAGTAGGCCTGGGCTTAAGCTCTGCCAGGGGAGGTTTAGATTGGGTATTAGGAAGAAATTCTTCACAGAGAGGGTAATCAGGCATTGGAATGGGCTGCCCAGAGAAGTGGTGGATTCTCCATCCCTGGAGGTTTTTAAGATGAGACTGGATGTGGCACTTAGTACCATGGTCTAGTAACCACGGTGGTAGTGGATCAAGGGTTGGACTGGATGATCTCTGAGCTCCTTTCCAACTCAGCTGATTCTATGTATTTAGGTAGGTCTGATTCAAACCTAAGAGCTGAACTCCAAATGGTCTTACTATACCAACTATAACAACTAACAAAGTTGAAAATTTCTGGTTTTCATCTGCTCAAGAAACAAACAGTTTCAGCAAAACCATGTCTGGAAAATACCTGTACTGTGTGTGAGCATTTGTATAAGCATGCAGGAGATAATCTAAACTGTGTGTTCAAATTCACTACCACCTCATTGCAAGTTTCACCTTGGAATTAAACTTAAATTGAGACTGAAACGACTTCTGTCATCCTTATTGTGCTGCACGGAAGGATATTTCTTTGTGACAGCAGGAAGAATGATTGCCTTTGGGATAGAAAAAATAAAATTTGAGATACATCTGTCACAAAATAATTTAAAAAAAATCTCTTAAGACTATAAATACTTTTCTAGACTACTGTGCTCAGCACTCTCTTGCCAGTGAATACCTTTCCTCTGAAAGAGAGAAACAGTGTCTGGTTTAAAAAATGTTAATGCACTCAAGTTTCCCCAAAACCCAAGAACAATAGTTCTATCACATTGTATGAAGTGACCACATTTTCCTAGCACTTCTATGTCATAAAAATCTTCATCTACAAACAAGTATTTTCACCTCAAGATAGTAAACCAACAGGGCAACCCAGAACATGAACGTCTCAAGCCTTTTAACTACATTTTAATTGTCAATCAAAGCATGCAAAACAACTAGAAACCACAGTGATATGGAAATAAAGTACTTTTAAAAGTGGTTTCCAGTCTTGGAAAAATATTTCTAAAGTTTGTAAGCCATTTAAAATAATTCACTTCATTAGGTCACATAATTAAAGAGCAATGTGACAAATGCACCAATTTCTGTATTTCATTTGACTATAATTACATTTGTGTGGGCATATTATGTACACTGCCACACACACCGACATACTTGGGAAGCAAAACTTTGATGTATGCAATGCTGCCTTATCAAGGCACCGCCAAAAGATGATTCCAGAAAAATATTTTATTGATTTTTAATCCACTAGATTAAAAATATGCAAATTACAGTCAAATAGGCCATAACCACAGTCACAAAAGAATATTCTAACACTTCTGCATAGCAAAGTCAGCATGAACTATAAGGCTGTACCCACCCTAAGGGCATCACAGAGTTGTGGAAGCCCCATCCCTGAAAGTGTTCAAGGCCAGACTGGATGGGGCCTTGAGCAACTGAACTAGTTGAAGGTGTCCCTGCCCATGGCAGGAGGTTGGAACTAGATGAGCTTTAAGGTACTTTCCAACCCAAACCATTCTATGATTCTATGAACCAATGTAATTTTCCCTCCGAGAAAGAGTAAAAGGATGAGAGTTGCAACAAAAAGACAAGGCAGTGTTTACAGAATGGAGCAAGGCAAGTTAACAGGGCAAAAAAACAATCCTAGAGAAGCAAAAAGAAAACCCCTCTACTTGGCAGCACATCTTGGGCCACTTCCATTGCACAAAAGGGAAAATAAACAGCATCACAGTGGCCTGACATGTACTAGTTCACTTTAGGAATAAGTTGAAATAGCAACTTCACATGGCAAATGATGCTAATCTGTGTAACAGAAATGTCAAACTATATATATATAGTGATCATCTGCAAATTTGCTGATAAGACCATTGTAGCAGCAAATTTTTACAGAAAGAGATGACATAGGGAGCAACTTTCTCCCCTAGGCAACAACGCAGTGAAAAAGCAAGAGAGGACTTTATTCAGTATATTGCTGAGGGAGAACTATCCATAAACACTTATGCAGTTTATTCACCAGTTCAGGAGTGTCCAAGAGGGAAAGAGGTTTGAACTGTGCAGCCAGCATTGCTGCATGTGGTATGTCAGCCTGAACCCAACTAGCAAAAAGGATTGGGAAAAGTGAATTAATAATGTGCAGAATAGGGATTGTCAGTAAGCCAACAAACATTATTTACAAGTATTGCTTTTGCACACTCAAGCACAGCAATAGGGCTTTTATCTAAAGCAAAGTAGCCTACAAGAGGAGACTCTCAAAGAAAAAAACAAAGGAGAGGACTGTTGTTTTAAGTGACCTGGCATGTCTATACCATCTTGTCCCACTTAAAAGTGAAAAAAAAGATATGACTACATTTCTTTATCTCACCCTTTCCTTGTCAATTGTCTCTTTGAGTCAAGAACATTTGACACTAAAAAGTGTTTGCACATCTGCTGAAATCTCAGCCCCTGACCTCTTTCTAATTATTTAACTAGTGATTATTAAATGAAAGGCATTTAGCACATATGTGTGTTAGCAGTTGGGGTGAGAGTGAAGAATACAATACAAATAAGAAATGACAAGGTATTAGAAATTACCAAATTTTCTTCAGGAAACAAACCCATCTTTTTATTACAAGATCTTAAATGAGAGAGAAGACATCTTAAAAATATCCAACAACATAAACTAGTAGCAGCATATAAGCAGGATAGCACTTACTCTCAATGCACACTGGTGACAACAAAAGGTGAAACAGCAAACATTGAATGTGTCAGAGACTTTTTAAAAACTCATGTATAAATATTCTAACGAATTATAACCAATATTACGAGAGCAGACTCTTGTGGAATTTCAGAATCAATTCATACACCTCCGAGAATGAGATATTAATGTAACTGTTTGCCTTTGCCTGATGCTACTTTGGTAATTTCAAAACCAGCCAATAATGCCTTTGCTATAGTGCCAATTTAATACTTTTTATTTGCTTTCCTGAGGCATTCAATGTAACAGCCATTTTATTAGCCATTTATTAGAACAAAGACCATGCCAGTATTGGTTAAACTAAAAAAAAAAACCAACATTACTTTGACAGGAATGATACATTTTCATCAGACTTTTCAGTTCAGCCAAGGCACAAACTATTAACCAGATGATCCTAGAGCAAGATCTTCCTTACACATGACTGTGTTCCTTGTATCTGACAACTCTGACTGGAGTGAGTCTGTGGTGGAGGAGTAAATATTTATTTTTTTAAACCGAAGTGTATCTCAGTGAGGTACTGCTGATAATAATTAGCTGATGCCTTTTCAGCCTGTCTTCCTCTAGAAGCAAAGGTTGCATGTTAATTCTTAGTGTGAGGGGAAGGAACGTGCATCTGTGTATTCCCCCTTTGGGCTGAGTTCAGCTAAACTGACGTGAGGGATAAGAAACATCAAACATTACAATGTTCTCACCAGAGTAAGGAAATACATTGTCTTACAAGCTGCAGGAGACACAGTCAAAGGGAGAGGCTGTAGCATGAAAATGAAGCTGCTTACATGTGATATTTGTATATGGGAGGGGCAGAAAGAGAAGATTTCTTATCAATGCCATACTGTGGAGAACCTTCAGTTTGGCCTCAGGCAATCATTCCTCAAGAAAGTTTATAAGCCATGAAAGGATACAGAGAACTTTTAACCACTCAAAAAAGAGAAACAAAGCTGACCTCATATTCCTTCACTGAGCTAACTCTTAGTATCATCAGTATATCAGCTTTATTCTTGTCATAATAGAATTTTTATTAAAATAACAGATTAAAATAACTTGGAATGTTTTCAGAGTTATTAGATTATCCTCCAAAAGTGTTATTTTCTCCTTTAAGGAATAAAAAAAAGCTACAAATAACTGATTAAAAAAACCCAAACCCAAAACAATCATACCCCTAATACCACAATATACTACACAAACCTTTCACACAAGCATAAGTGAGGCTTCTGAGTACCACATGCAGAGGTATCTTCTGCCTCATAAACTGGTAACCCAACAAGGAGGTTGAGTCACATCCCTAAAGTATATCATTCCATGACAGAGGATACAGGGAACAGTCACTCCCTTCCCACGCCCTGACCTTCCCTGTCTAAGGTACTTTAACCTTAGCTAAGTCTTCCCTGGGTTGACGGGGCTCTGCAGAGGTAGAAACTTGCTCTGGCATCTTCCTGGGGCATTAGGAGCGTTTTCAACAGAGGAGAAAAGCTAGATGCTTTTCCCACTGCTGGAAGACAATGCACATGTGGCAACATCCAGGTTGGGGAAAGAAGGTAAGACGGCAGGGAAGTAAATCCACAGCAGGCCACAAGAACAGCACTGCAGATGCACAGACAAACCATGGCCCAGTGATTTTGGCTTTAGGGGTAGGTTTAGAATCACAGTACAACTACGGCACCACTAAGTCCCAGGGCTGCAGGAACTACTTCCACTGTTCTAACAGTAGGAGTCAACTGTGGAGTGATTTGGCTGTGCATCTTGGCAGGACTCCAACCTTTGCTTTGCATTAACTCCTTATAAACACATACTTCCTATTCACACAGATTATAGTAGAGGTTTAGGCTATTAAGAATGTAAGTTCCCAAAATTATCTCCCAAATTTATCTCAGAATGATCCAGAGAACAGGACAGCAATAAAATTCTGCTGGCTGTGCTACTGAGTGTAGTTCCAGCCAACTACAGATAACATTGTGGAAGTAGGAAATACATAACAGACACATAACAATCCAAGTGGAAACTCTTTTTATTGTTCACTGCAAACAACTGCTAGGACTTGTACTGCCAGGAAACACTGAGAAACAACTTGTTGCTGTCAGCTATGCCAGTGAAAGTTTGCCAATGGTTGCTATAATGATAAGGACACTTATCATTAACCACTACTAAAACTAACTCCCTCAACTGAGCTCAAAAAGGCTACTGTCAAAAGAGTTCTTCAAAATACCATACACCAAGGTGATACTGCAAGAGAGTAAGAAACAGGGAAACACTCACTGTAAAGAGGAAACAGAGCAGCAGACCAAAGGAGGAAAAAAACCCCATATACACAATAGACAGTTTCTCAAAGGATGGTTGCAAAATCTGGGGAAAAAAATATGTCTCTCTTTCTGTCTCCACTATGAATTTGCCCTGTTTGCAGATTCTTTCCCTAAAAAGACACAAGCTAGAAAATTTAGGATCCAGTGGTTGAAGTTCAACAGGACCATAACTATTTGAAAACATAATTTTATAATAGAATGTTCCAGGTGGTCTCATGAATACATAACACATAATAGAATGAGAATAAGGAGACGGAATGCAAGACTGTCTCACATCCTGTATATAACAAGCAATTCAGGTGGCTGGACATAGGTGCCCATTAGGGGGCTCACAAGGGGCTGAGGCCAGGCTTGCAGCTGTGCCAAAGCAGATGCCTCCATCCCATCCTTCCTCTTCCCCACGGATGACTTCAGGTGGTCCCACAGGGCAGCCAGGACCAAGCCTCATCCTTCCATAGGGCCAGGCTGCCACGTCTTGACTGCCCAGAGAGCTTGCAGGACACTGGGAGCCATCAGAGATATGTAGGGAGACCAGGGGAGACAGGGAGACTGGAGAAGACCTTCTCAAGCCCGAGAGCTGCTGACAGGCAGGGGGTGCAGGTGCAGGAGGAAGAAAGGGCCACAGCCAGGCAGCCTCTCCCTTCAGCTTCCCTTGCAGATGAACAGCTTGATGCACAGGGTGTCACTGCCCCGTACCAGGGGGACACTGGACGACACTGCAAGCCAGGCAGTGGCACCCCAGCATGTACAAGCTGCCAGTACCAGCTGCAAGAAGCCTCCTCTGCCAGTGGCACCCTCGGCTGCTTCTGCCAGGGGCAGGACAATGGCTATCACCACGGGCATCAGCGTCCACCTTCCACTTGTCCTGATTGCTTGGGACACCCATGGGGAGCAGGGCACAGACTGCCCCCAATCACAAAAGCCAGCCCGATTCTCCAGGATTTAGAGGAAACTCTGAGTCATCAGAGGGTGCTAGAGTTGCTAGAAGCAAATATTTGGAACAGTTGTTGGCTCTTGGCTGAGGATGAGAAAGAGTGGGAAGATGACAGACAACAAGAGCTGGGCCAAGGGGATGACATCAATGACAAGGAGCTGTCCCAAGAGGAAGACAAGACAGACCAAGAGCTGGCCAAAAGGGAAGATAACAAGGAAAATAGCTGTCCTGAGGTGAATACAGGAGAGATCAAGAGTTATTCCAACATGAAGATGACAGTGATAAAGAGCTGTCACAAGGGGAAGACAACAATGACAAAAGTATGTCCCAGTGGGAAGATGACAAAGAGCTCTCCCACAGGGAAGACTAAAATGACAAAGACATGTCCCAGTAGGAATACAGCAGAGACCAAGAGCTGTTCCAAGGGGAAGACAAC
This sequence comes from Oxyruncus cristatus, assembly GCA_013399855.1. Taxonomy (NCBI): domain Eukaryota; kingdom Metazoa; phylum Chordata; class Aves; order Passeriformes; family Cotingidae; genus Oxyruncus; species Oxyruncus cristatus. The sequence continues at coordinate 367,849 of VXAY01006324.1, forward strand.
AATAAGCAACAGTTGTTCCAAAGGGAAGGTAACAATGACAAGGAGCTGTCCCAAGGGGAAGACAACAATGATAAAGAGCTGTCCCAAGGGGAAGACAGGAGAGACCAAAAGGTGTCCCAAGAGGAAGATGTCGTCAGCTACAACACCTGGGACATTCTTTTGGACCCAACTGGGACCCTCACACTACTCCCTAGGAGGGCCCAGCTGTCCCAGCAGCATGGACACACAGGCAGCAGGAGAAGCATCTCATCTGAATCTCTTCTGCCCCAGTGAGTGCCATGGACTCCAAGCCAGCAGCTGCTGCCCTGGCCAGAGCTCCTGAGGAAGAGGAGCATTGTGCAGCTCTTGCTCCCAAGACACAAGAGGTGGCAACATCAGCAGCTTCTCCTGCCTTCAGTAAGCAGGGGCAGAGAGCCAGGCAGCTGCCCTGCACAGCCTCTGCTGCCCACCCAGCCCTTGGCCCAGCTAGCTGGAAGCCAATGCCCTCAGCACGCAGAGGGCAGGGGCAGTGGGAGGGGGTCAGTCCTACCAGCACCAGAGACTGAGGAGGGGGCCTTGGCCAGGCAGGAGGAAGAGGGGAAAGAAAACATCAACCAAGCTGTCCCGGGGGGGAGTCTACAGAGTCCAAGACCTGTCTCAAAGGGAAGGTGACAGTGACAAAGAGCTGTCCCAAGGGGAAGACAGGACAGACCAAGAATTGTCCCAGGAAGATGACAGACAGCAAAGCTCGTGTACTCCTGCAGAAGAGAGGTTCTCCAACCCAATCCTGCCCTTCACAAGGCACAGGCATTTGGCCCACACAGCCAGGTGCCAATCCACGCCTTACCAACCCAGATGGAAGCCCATGCCCTCAGCAATCAGTGGGCTCTCCACAAGCCATGCCCATCCTGCTTCAGGAGGGTGCTCTGGGCTCTGTGCAGGCTGTTCTGGTGGCCCTACATGTCGGGATGGCCAGAGGATTAGTGCCCCGCTGCCAGCGCCAGGCTGGCTCATGGAAGTGGCAGCTGGCCTTGAGCCTGTGCAGAATCCCAAGAGATGCAACTTGTGGAATAAAACTGAAACAGGGGTGCTGGATAAAAAAAGATGATTATGTGAGCAGGGAGCATTCCTACAAAAAGAAAGTTTACAAAGGGATTAAGGAGTCTAAACTGAAAGCAAAAATCAAACTAGAAGTGTCTGTTGCCTGCTTTCTACATAAGCGAACCAGAGCCTGACCATCGCCTTTCTCCCGAAGAAATGCAGAATCTTCTATAACAATAGAATTCCTTTCTGGAACAGCAGCTTGGTTGCTACTCCGTTCTGTGTCCCTTCCAACTTCTCAACAGTGACTGATGGGACTGCAGGAAGGAAGTCACGAGCTCTCCCTGCCCACGTTATATTTTTCTGAGAAGAATATTGTTTGAGAAGCCATAACTTCTTAAAGAGATAGCACATGAGATAATTTTAATGAGCTATTGTATGCTATTACTACTCGCTTACTTTCATTTCCTTCTTCTTTCTTATCTAAATTTTAGACTTGGCAGTCTTGTTCATCCTGAGAAATTTAGCTGTACATGGTCAAAGCCACAGTAATTCAGCTGTAACAATAATTCCCTCACACTCTTTGAGGAAATCTTAATAGAAGTGAAATATAACAGGAAGAAACTTGCTCCGGTGATTATAATACATCTCATTTCTGATTTCTGGAAAGGCCTAATCTTTCATGGAAGTTCTAAATAAGCAACAGAACACCACCAAATGAATGAGGCAATTAGTGATGTTTTTCATGGACAACTGGAAGAGTCTCAAAAGTGAACCCCAGACAATATTTTTGGGTAATCTGATTGCTTGCAAGCTAGATTTGAGTAACCATGTGAAATCCAGAAGAACTATGGTCCTGTAAATCTATGTATTGCAAAAGTGACAGAAACACTTTATATTACAAGAGGTTTTTAGGAGTCTAAACATTTTCCTTTTTTTTTTTTTTTTTTTTAATTAATCAACATGCAGTGTCTGCACTATTAAGGATCCAAACACAGATTGTGGTACTAAATGGGAAAACAAATTTATTGGATAAGGGTTTTTTGTTCAGCTGGTTTTGAAAACTAAGTGATCAGAGCATGCACTGGTAATTAATTACATACCTTTCTCACTGTCTATACTGAATAATCAAATCATTCACAGAGAGGAAAGACAGAGCTCAATTCCTATACTCTCATTTGGACCAAGATATGGCAAATACTAATATGGGCTAGTTAACAGATTGTTTACCCTGTCAATATCTCACTGAGAAATAAAAAGTAAAAAAGAGAACAGAAGAACTCAGAGTAGGGCAAGTTTTTGATCGGAATTCCATTAAATCCACTTCTCCTTTGGAGAACTGTGTCACAGACATCCTCAAATAAAAGGTCGAGGATTTTCTTCAGTACAAAGATCACAAGGAATCAAGGGGGTTTTTTTGTGACAAAGCTAAAACACAAACATGGCCTAATGTTTTCTTTTCCAATGGAAAAGGAACTTTTTTTGAAAAAATACAATAAAATATCATATACTGTGAGTGATATGTTAGTATGTTTTCCTACTTGGTATTTAAAATTTACTGGCACATTATTGCAGTACCCACCTTTCCTAAGCAGTCACTGAAGAAGAAAACAGGTGCCTTTCAAGGACTCACCTACCTAACACTGGAGTAAAAATTTAGACACAATACAGATTGCTAATGGTACTATCTTCCCCCCATGGACTGACAGAAAAACTAAGCACTTCAAAATTCTCATTTAGTGTCTGCTACGTTGACGTAGAATGAGTCACATCTTTAAATATTCCTTGCAAGAGTGACAAAAGTTTTTACTGTTTTACCTGAACGCCCATTCCTCCCAAGTGGTTAGTCCAAGGATATTATTAAAGGTTTCAGGAGAAAGGCAACTATAATTAAGGTTACACAATGCTTTCCATTAAGATTCTACTTTCAGTTGTTAGTTAATTTTGAACGGGAAAATTCAAACTTACAATGTCATTTAAAGAAGAAAAAGATACAGCTTTTCTTTTCTTTTTTTTTTTCTTTTTTTTTTTTTTTTTTGGGGTTTTTTTTAATACTTTATTTTGA
>VXAY01006324.1:370995-527140 GCA_013399855.1 Oxyruncus cristatus
TTTTTTTTTTTTGAGATGATTACTAATACCTTCATGCTGAAGAGCAGGATTTGATATTCTGTACCAAGGTAATAAAAATATGAGAGATGTAACTATCGTAAGAGCCTCTCCTGCAAGACTCTCAAATCACCTCTTCCTAACAAAGTCTTGTTAAAATTCAGCAGGTACACGTTCTGGGGATTCAATATATGCTGAATGTGTGCCAGGTCAAGGGGCTAGACAAGACTTTTCCTTGTTGTTCCTTTCCCTGGCAGATGATGACCTCTACAACATGCAGCAAAAGCCATGAGGACTGGCTCTGCAGTTCCCTCTGTGTTGTGTCTGAGACCAGTGCCCAGACTCTGAAGATGAGAAGAAAGACAAAGGCAGCCACACGTGACACAAAGGAGCAAGGAGCAACCAGAGGGAAATATTCAAGACTAATAAAAAGAGGAAGATGAGAAAGTTCACATGAGAGAGTTCTCAGGACTCTGACTGGGGTGTTGGATCAGAAAGAAGTCTGAAAACAGTATGTGGGAAGAAGTTGGAAAATGAGGTACAGGAGAATGAAACTCCTGTAGTCAGCTAGAGAACATTCCTTTCCAAAACAAGAACTCAAACATCTGACCCTAGTGAAACAGACAAAATGTGTGAGACTATTTTATGAAACAACTGCCAGTTTTACTTACTTAGCTTGCCCATGTAGAAGCCTGAACCTCACCAATGACCTTCCTGAGCCTGATACAGAGCAAATAAATTTTGCATGGGTTTCCCTTCTTTTATTTTTTTTTCTCGCTTTGGTTTAAGTCTTAAAACCCAGAGCTTTGCCTTAAAGACATTGAGAAGTTATATTAGAAAACCTTAGATTTAACACAGCCTTTTCAAGCTACTGTTTGATACTCTGTCCACAATGTCTGTCTACAATTTTCCTCCTCCTTCCAGAAGGATAGTCAGAAATAGAACTTTATCTTATAAAGCCCCAGTGGGGTGTCAATGGCTTTGATTCTCATTACATCTTGTGACTGTCTCTCTCAATTTAGTTTTCTTTTCCTCTGCACTCTGCTGCTAATAAAAAAAAAAAAAAGTAGTAATTTAGTTTTAGAATACAAAACTCATGGTGGTTCAATACACCAAAATCGGACCTTACTGTTACTTAAAGCTCAGGTCTCTGTCAAAACGTCTATATTTTTAGATGATTTGCATTAGCTGATGTAAAGTTTCTAAAGCGTAATAGAAGGATGCAAAAATCTGTATTGGAAGTCAGGCTCTCCTTTTTAAAGTTGTTTTTTTTTTACACTGCACTAACACTCTCACAAAAAAAAAAAAAAAGCTGGTATAGGCTCCTCCATGGCCAAGGTCCATCTCAGCCTGGACCTATGGTTTGCACCCAGAACTTCTGAAAATCCCTGATTGAAGAGGTAGTACAGGTATTCAATGCACACATCTTTAAGAAAAGCTGTCCTCAAACAGATCTTTAAAAAGGAGATATTTTCTTTATAGTTGGGCCATCAAAAGCCCAATACCTTGTTGCCCAGACCACACATTCTTTGTACTTGTGCTTCAATCAGATTTTTGATAGGCAATAATATAATAACCCTAAATATCCTTAGCTGCAGTTTCAAATGAAAGCAGTCTGTGCCACATTGAGTCAAATTTTGTATTCAATGTCAGAAATCTCTGACAGGTATTGTGCCCTGCTGAGAATGATGCTAAGGCTTAAAGCGTGGGCAATTCACTGTAGACAGTGGATTCGTCATTTCATTTGCTTGTTTCTACTTTTGAGGCTTTACTGGAAACATGCTCAAAGACCAGGAGATTCTGAGGTTGCTCACTACCCCATGGCCTGCAAAAGGGACCCTGTCATTGAAACGTTAAAACTGCATAGGTTCACAAAAGAAATAAATTTTACAAAAGGAAAAAAATATGAAATTCGTTTTACAGAACTGCTTCACTATGTGCTGCCCACCAGGTCTATCCTCCTTTAGGCAGTGGCCAGCTCTAAAGATGAAAAGTAGAGTCACATGACAAATACTGAAGTGAACTTGGGTAAATCAGTTTTGTCTCTCTACTGTCTCTTCGAATCGAGTTAACATTGAATGATAGGAAATATTCACATATTGGTGAAGGGAAAAATGAGACTATTGATGCTTGCAAAAGATGAATTGAAATTGGCAGCAACATTATAAAGATTATTTTAATATGATGTGAATGGCAAGCACTTGATACAGAGGGAATAATATGTTGATTTTTCTCATTCTGCACTATGCATGTCACTAAGATCAATGGAAATCACTTACCTATACCAAGGCAATTATAATATGTGGAATTATTTATACAATAGCTGCTTTGGGTACACACCAATTACAGCATCATAATGGCTAGAGTTACAACCAGAAGACAAAACTATCTATTACATATTGTAAATGATAAAGCTTGCTGTCATTGTTTCACCACATTTTTCATAAGCTAAAGAACTAATTGAAGGATTTTTGTACAGCTTTTTTTTTAAAGAAGCAGTAACAATTTTATGGTTTATCACTACAAGATAACAATTCCATTTACAAACTAAGTCATTAAAAACCGCTACTAGAAGTATTTTCCAGAAGTGGGTTGTGCAGTGTACACTGGAGAAAATACACTGAAACATCTGAAATTGCTTCTGGATTGCTGAGAATTCTGGGGACATCAAAGAAGCTGAAAAGCAGAAGCACACAGAAACCCAGACCTCCAAACTTCTGATGGCAAGAAAGCACAAACCGGTAAGCATGTGCTTCCCTTTTACAACAGTCAGCAAAGCTGTGTCAGCACTGGCAGGAAAAGAAAAAGCTTTACAGCTACACAGGCACCTTTATAATTTTCATATCTCAAAATGATGGCATTTCCAATAAAGGCTGCTTCTGAATCACCATTTACTTTTACAACTCACTTAGTTTCACAGTATTCTCTATCTCCTACTGACAACTCTTGAAGGAAGCCTTTCAAAAATCAATCCACTCTGTTAGGATTCTCAACGTTAAAATTGAATTTTTCTTGTCTACTTGTTCTTTTGAAAGGCTTAAAAGCAATTTGTAACCATCAGCATAAAGGGATTTGATTGATAAACTTCAACAAAGTGATCTAGAGAAGATTTATTGGGGGAAAACTGCTAAAATTGTAAATTACATGGCAAACAGTTTTTTTCTGTCTGCTCTTGAAACAAAATAGGTTCTTTCAGATGTGAAAATCATTCTAAAAGCTTCTACAAGTAGTTAAGGAAGATTTTAGAAATGCACAGCATAATCTTTCAAATAACAGACTGCAACAATAATCAAATAAAAAGAAACCGTAGAAGTCCAAGTGTCACAATGGCTACAAAACAGGCCTGTTGACCTCACTCACACAAATCTCAAAAACATAGCTGCCAAACTTCCCTCAGGAAAAATACAGGAGATTCAGCTGAAATGCCATTATATCTCTTGCTGTGTAAATCATGGCTTTTTTTTTTCTCCTCTCTTTTTCCTGTCTGCTCTTCCCAGCTTGCTCTCCCAAACTGCCTTTCTCTGCAAATCACCTTTCTCCACCTGCCTACAAAAGCAGTGCCCGGCTGGAGGGTCCAACACCGCTCCAGGGAGAAATGCCAATGTCCCTTCCACCACTGCTCCAGAAGCACCTCCAGCAACTGATGGGCAGTGGGGAGGAAGAAGTAGTCCCTGCTGAATGACTGTAGCACCAAAGATGGAAAAAAAAAAAGGAACCCCAAAGCCAGTTCTTAAACTGCCTGACCAACTCGCCGTGGGAGCACCATGGAGTTATGTACTGTGTCCCCATTTGACACTTTTCTGTTCTAAATTTTTAGGCTTTCATTCACCAGCTCATGAGGGAAAAAAAAAAGTAAGCTGGTTTCTCCTTTTTTTTGTTTTTACTTCCAGTTATGTGAACAGTGTTATACTGATAGAAATTAGCTTAGTTAAAAGATATATTTATTTATTATCCTGACAGTGCAGGTTATTTTTTGTATGCTACTGCCACTACTTGCAAGGCCTTTGCTTTAATACTCAGTCAATTGAACCACCCAAGTCAAAATTATTACCTTCCATCCAACACACCTTCCATCTCCTTTAGTGCCAGGCTGTTTCAAATTCATTTACAGAGTAAGAGCAGGATAAAGCTTTTCTCTGTTTAAAACTACAGCAAAACCATAGACTTGACAGTTTTGTGGCGGTGCTTCAGCCTCATATACACATCTCCTAGTTTATTTTTTAAGTATTCTCCAGATTATTTTGGCTTTTCACCATTCTTTTGTGACTCCAAGTCACTGTTATCTGCAAATTCAACTAATGAGTTAATCTCCTCAACTTTCGGATCAGTTACATGATATAAAACCACTCAAAGTTCTTTACATTTTAATCTACAAAAACCTGCTAGACTTTTGTACTAGGAAGTCAGGAGTTTTTTTTAAATCATATATATGTCTCCAGAACTTTTCCAATCTACTACTCAATGCTATTCTAACATAATAACGATTTTGTATAATTAGTTTTCCTGTACCTGGTAATTTTCTGTAGCTAAATACAATTTTGTATTTATTGGAGACAGAAAAAAACCAAAAAAAGTATTTGAAATGCCAACACAAAAGAAATTTAACACAGAAAACTCAGAATTGATAAAATATGTAGTTATGAAAGACTGCACACAAGTCATTCACTCACTGAATTACTGCAAGGACTGAGGTATTCATACAAGGTAATGATACATACAAAATAATACACCTCAGTTTAATACATCACACTGCACCAGCACCTTGTGAACCAACTCCACATCTGAGCCATCTCAGTCCTCTGCTCATTTACTCTTTGCAAAAGTATCCTTTTTCTTTAAAATATCTGTCTTTGCCAAAAGACAAAAGGACCCTATGAGTGTAAACCTACAGTATTAATCCATATGTTAAACACCTAATCTGATGAAAATATTAAGGTCAAGAATTACACATTACAGATTGTAAACATGGTTGTTTACTTACTATGTTACTCCCAAATCCAACATACAAACAATTTGTGTTTCACATAAGTGCAAGATATGATTCAGTTATTTCTTTGCAGGTTGACCAGGCTATTTCCTGTTGGTTTTGTAGTGATCTTTGTTGTGTATTATTCTAATGTTGTGGATACATTTTATTAAACTCTCATAGAAAATATGATTAAAACCATTATGACATGATTAAAACCATGTGATTACACTCATTAAAACCAATTATGAAAGTTTTTTTAAAGAATCTAGCATCTGGATTCACTTTATGATCAAAACTTGTTAGCTCCATGAGTTTTTTTATTCATCAAAGATTCAGGTAATCAGAAATCTTTACATCTTCTAATTACACATTCTTGATAACATCAGCCTCCATTTCTGCATAGTTGCAATTTAGAATAACACATTTTAATTAATATTTTACAAGCACGGCAAAGATTTTATCAGATGGCAACCACCATCATTCCAAACCTACTTGATTGTTTCTTTCATTTTTTAATAACATGAGCTAGTAAGAATTACCAACTGTAACAAATGCTTATTTTGCTTTCCCACTATTTGTGTAAATTTTATACAAATTATTTAATGAATATGTAAAATTTTTTAAAAGTATTCTTAAAACAGAAAAGTAGCTGCTATTTGCAAATTCTATGGTGGGTGAGTTGATAATTGGAAAGTTTCATAATCTCTGAAGAATAGATAGGTGATAATTAGTGATAAAACACACAGCTGCAAAGACCTTGCAGACAAAGAGTGACTTACCAGCTGGCACACTGCTGGTCAGCCCTCTGCTAAGTCAAGGCTGGGTCTATGGTGCCCTTAAAACCAGCTTTAAGACCACCCAGTACTGTAGTTACTGGCTCAGCTCAAAACACGAGGGACATGCAAAAACCTCCACGTACCTTCTCATACAATCCAGCGCCCGGACAAAGAAGTCCTTGTGAAGCTGATGCTCGTCCCTCAAGATGGAGCACTGCTCCAGTGTCACCGACATGGATGTCCGGTCTTTGGCACTTTTGCAACAGGTGAAGCGGACGCCGTTCAGCTTTCGGCAAATCTGAAACATGGGCAGGCGTCAAACGTGGGCCCTTCTCACACCAGGCAGACCCTGCAACTCCTACAGTTTTGCAGTCACAGAAAATGGATACAGAAAACTACAGTGTTTCTCAAGGAGAACACAGCTATTAAAAGTTTTGGTAACTCCAACGTGGATCATATGGCTGCTGACCTGGGTCTATGCAGTTCAATCAGTAATTAGCACTGCCTTGGGGATGCTCATATTCTGTTATGCCCATGCTGGGCTGACACAGTGCCACGAAAGATGAAAACGCTGTGCTGAAAAGAATTGTAAATTTTTCTTTTGTTTATAAATTTGCAGCATTAACACTCTACAAAAACAGCACCAAGGGATTATAGCTGTATGGCCCACTTCCATTTGTCCAAATACACATTTTAAAAGCAGTTATTCAGGCCTTTTGTTAGCAGGACAAGCCTAAAATAACCCACCCAACTGAGGAAAAGGGAGCCCTTATCATATTTAGGAGAGTGGTGCACACAACCTTGTACTGCAGTTGCAGTCAGGTCTCTCTCCTACGCATTCCAACACCCCCACCCAAGAGAAGCAAGAAACAGATGGTGGACCCAACAAAAAAAAAATCTACCATACTTAGTCCTGAGCATTTTTAGCAAGTTACTAAAATCTCCACACATACTACAGCTTCCCAAACCATTACATCCAATTTCCTGAACTTGAAATAAAAAGGATTTGTGTTAGCCTGGGCTATAAAAGGAAAAGCTGCTTCACCATTTCCTCACTTTCTCTGACAACCACCCTATTCAATGAAAACTTAATGGTCTGAATACCCTGATGAATAAAGAAGAACCTTGATAGGTCTTAACTCAGACACATGAACACAGCAGACTAACTCCTCGTGAGGGCATGGATTCAGACACCTCCTCGTGAGGGCATGGATTCAGACACCTCCTCGTGAGGGCATGGATTCAGACACCTCCTCGTGAGGGCATGGATTCAGACACCTCCTCGTGAGGGCATGGATTCAGACACCTCCTCGTGAGGGCATGGATTCAGACACCTCCTCGTGAGGGCATGGATTCAGACACCTCCTCGTGAGGGCATGGATTCAGACACCTCCTCGTGAGGGCATGGATTCAGACACCTCCTCGTGAGGGCATGGATTCAGACACCTCCTCGTGAGGGCATGGATTCAGACACCTCCTCGTGAGGGCATGGATTCAGACACCTCCTCGTGAGGGCATGGATTCAGACACCTCCTCGTGAGGGCATGGATTCAGACACCTCCTCGTGAGGGCATGGATTCAGACACCTCCTCGTGAGGGCATGGATTCAGACACCTCCTCGTGAGGGCATGGATTCAGACACCTCCTCGTGAGGGCATGGATTCAGACACCTCCTCGTGAGGGCATGGATTCAGACACCTCCTCGTGAGGGCATGGATTCAGACACCTCCTCGTGAGGGCATGGATTCAGACACCTCCTCGTGAGGGCATGGATTCAGACACCTCCTCGTGAGGGCATGGATTCAGACACCTCCTCGTGAGGGCATGGATTCAGACACATCTGAAATTAGTCTTTATGCTCAACAGGTAAATGGTTCCATGTGTTTTTTTCCATATGAAATCTTAACACAAATGACTGCCATGGATTGTCTACTTTCACTGTATACTTTAACAAAATTATAAGTGACAAGGGAAACATGACATTTTTAAGGATAATTTTTCACCTTAAGAATCAATCTGTGGTTGTACGAGCCCATTAGTTTATACTTCTGGTTCAAACAATATTTTACTAGAAAAAGAAGAATTTGAAGAAGAGCTGCTGTGCCCAAGTGTGGGTCTACCTTTCCCCTGATATTATTTGTCCTTTGCTTGCTCCTAACCCAGAGAATCATAGGTATAACAGTGTCAAAACCCAAAATGATTGTAAGAATAGGGCAAGGAAATAAATTACAGCAGTAATCATCCTAATGAACTTCCCAGCTTGGCTATCAAGTGACAGCTTGCAGGATGCAACTAGAACATGATCTTCATAATGTCACTCCAGGAAATAAGCATTTCTTCATCTGTTAATTGCATTCTCATAAATTCTATTAAAATCAATGGCCCTGAAAATACTTACAGTCTTTAACATCTTTGCAATAGCATGGTAATGGTGATCTCAGAAGTTTAGTTCAGGGAATCAATTAATTGAATCTATCTTAGAACCCAAAGAGGTATAGGGTAGTGAAGGAGAAACTATGAGTCTTTCTTCTGTCCTATAACTCTAAATTTTGAAACTTAAATCTGCTTAAAAATTTGAACTGTTGCATTGGGATTTAAATAAAGTACTATATAGTAATTTTCTTAAATAATGCTGTGAAAGAAGTTAACTACCTAATTGAAGAGATTAATTCTCTTTACACTAGTCTCTTTGGAAGTCCATGAGTCATTGTGACAATTTGACGTGAATGAGTCATAAAAAACCCCCAGGTAATTATTCTGGATGAATGGTAGGCTACTGATGCAGGGAAGGGAGACTAAATCCCAAATCTGGGCTGCCAGCATACAAACAAAGCACTGGCTAGTGAGAGTTGGTTTTCAACTGAGAGGCATTCTAGGCACAACAAGCAAATTACCACAGCCACCCACAAGCTTACTTTTCATTGAATTCCAGTACAAATGTCTCAATAATTTTAAAGTGGGCTAAAAAAACGACAATATGTAAAGTTAAATAATAAAATTAAAAAATCCTTAGATTCTGATTTAAGGAGAAATATAGGCTAACCTCTTAGGCTAGCCCAGATAAATCCTTAGAACGACTCAGTTCCCTAAGCAGCCGCAGTCAAACACAATGAATAATTAAAATGGGCAAACACAATGCTCAGATGCTCTAGAAATCTAATAAGGGACAATAACAATTTATAGTCAGAATATACGGTTTATGATTAGTGTCCAGCTTGAATTTTATTCTCAATTTTGCTCACTTATTTCCCAAATATATTGAAGATTTATGAGGAGAGGAAATAGACTTAACTTTTATTAGATTTATTCTCCCAGTCCCAATACAACAGGGATTACATGAGGTGCAGATACATGTGCACATCCATGTAGAATGTCATGCATCTACTGCAATAAAAAAGTGATATTTCACAGCCAAGTTATATCCTTATATCCTTTTCAGTAAATAAACGGAACATAGTATAACAGTGTGTAGATCAATGGTTTCAGAAATACACATTTCACAAGGTTATAGTAAGGTAATCTAAAGAGAAATAGAATTCAGACAAGGAAAAATCTGAAACACTCCGTATGTCCAAAGACTGCATTTTACCCATGAAATTATTTTCAGGGAACCCAGACTAGGTGGTAGAATAAAACTTTCTATATTCAAAGATTAGGCACATTCTGCTATATTCTTTGTAGCTCATTTTATACTATCCTGTACTGACATATCTTCTACTTTTTTAAAAAGCAATGTTTCATAGCAATTGCAGAACTGGTACTGCAAGAAAAGCTTATATTTTTACTTACAAAGGATTTATACTTCAATATCATGTAAAAATATTTATTAACCACATGGCAAAATATTACTAGCGATATGAAAGTTACAGCAGTGTTATTAATACAAAGACAAAGTTAATATTGTCTTTCCATGAAAGGTCATGGAAAATTTTATTAATAATTTTGTATCAAATATTTATTTTCCTTAAAGGGTATATACATTTGAAATTCTCCCAAAACACGAAGTCTTGCTTCAGTTTCAGTAGATATCAAAGTCTCAAGTCCTTGCTTGTACAAATGGGCAGAGATGCCAAGGGTATTTTTCTAAACCTAAGACACTTACCTCTCTGTATTTTACATTCCTGAAAAGCTTGAGCTCTTTATGAATATTTAAGGATTGGTGTTTGTTTTTTTGGGTTTTTTTAACATGTATGTGCAAACCCCACTGAATTGGAAAACAGAAAGGAATTATGTGAATAAAGCAAAGTAAGTATTAATCATTGTTTGATAAACAATTTCTTTTTGTGTTCTCCCTGTATCTGAAGGTCTGTCCTTTGCACATGCTTTGCAACACTTATTTATAAAAGTACTTTAATTACAGAAAATCAAAAGGTGAATGCAGCAATAGTAAACAAAAGCCAGAGTAAGTAATCAGGTCCCACATCACACCTCAAGGCTTACGGACATTAAATAAAATTTTATTTTGCATAACCAAATCCTACATTATCCATGAATGAACATGATTTTAAACAAAACAAAGTTAGATACTGTAACTGTATTGTCTCTTTCATATAAGGTGATATATTTACAGCTATGTGTGATCACTCAAGAAAATGAATCTGCCCATATAAGGGATGAAGGGCTTCCTCTGCCCAAAAACAGATTCAGCTAGTTGAAGAAAAAACCATGCCCCAAACAAAAATCCAAACCTCTTTTACCCTGTTACACAACTCACTGAGATAAATGAACAACCCTGCATCTGGGGCAAAACAATCTCGAGCAGCAACAGAGGCCACAGACTGCCAGGCCAGGAGAAGCTCGCAAAGAAGGGCCTGGGCAACGTGGGGTACAACAAAGTAACCAAGACTATCTCTTGCTTTAGTTCTAGTTGATTCTACCACTTTAAAAAGTGAGAAAAAGAAAGTATCTGTAACTTAAGTAGAGGAAGAACAGATACATGCATGAGTGGGATGAGAAACTATGAGAGCAGATGTGTTAGAGAGCCATTTCAGCACATCTACCTACTTTAATCATTGAGTTTTGCACTATATCCTTAAAATCCATTGCACTTAAAATATCAGCAGGCATGTGAAAATTATTTCATCATGTGAAGCTATTTGAAATAAGAGAGCTTACCGTCGCAGCCAGCCACATGATTTCTACATTCTTTCTCCTTTTGGCCTGGATATTTTGATGGAGATTTTCTAGCAATCCCTTTAAATCATTTTGTTCTTGAAAATGTGGTAGACCTGGAAAAAAAGGATGGTAAGAGTGTTCATTATGGTAAGGCTGGTGATACTGTTTTCCTGACTGAAGAATGCCCAGAGTAAAGAACAGGTCTATTGTTTACAGCCTTGTTTGGGAACAAAGGATGGAAATTACCAGCTAAATATTTAGAGAATAAGCAAATCTTATGTCTTTCTGAGTATTGGGTTGTCCTCCTTAAGATATTCACTTAAATTTGGAAAATTGAAGTGTCCTCAACTTTTATGAGTAGATGCTGAAAATCAAAACCAAATCTCAGCTGTAGTTCTGTTCATCAACTGTTACAGACAATCAGTGGAAATCAGAAGAAAAAAACCTGAGTATTAAAACCTGCCTTGATGAGATGATTTTTTTATTTTGTAAAAATATTTTGCCTTTGTTTTCAAAATTAAACATCTCATTTTTGCTTTGAAATGATGCCTTAGTTCCTTATACAATGTAACATGAGGGTTAAACAGCACTAAATATGCCCTTTAAAATTTAGCAAAGGATATTTTTGTTAGTATAAAATTAAATGGGGCTTCGCTTTTGAAGTACAAATTAATTTCAGGTTTGCTTAAAATCCAAAATTTTACTTTCTTGTTCTGGGTATGACAGCTGAGCTAAAGTTTAATTTATCATATATCTCTGGCAAAAATTCAAGAGTTTCTGGTTTGTATGTATATATAATAGGGGTTTGTTCTATTGTTACCTCTATTTTCCCTAGTTTTGAAAATCAGTGGAAACAACCAAAATCTGTTTTTTGAAATTATTTCTTCTTATGGTGGTGAAGTAAATAGAAATTTAATTATAGTTATCACCAAAAAAAGGCTCAGAATCTGATGAAACAAAGTGAAACCAAATTGATAAATGGATACAATTGCTTCAACAAGAAGTAAGTTGTTCCATTCAGTGGGAAAAAAGCAACAACAACCCAAGCCCAAAGATTTATATTCAATTGAAAGTGTAAAAATGAGGTAACTTAATGAACAATATCTGTTCTCCTAACCTGATCGAAGCTGGAATGATGCCTCTGATCAACAGGTTTTTACCTTTTATATCTAATAAATTCTGTAGTTTCTCTTATCCACGATGTTTAATAAGAAGCAATTTAAATATACTCAAAAAGAACTATTCAAAAAATGTCTAAGTTGCCTTACTCGTATTTTGCTGCCTAAAACAAGAAAAAACAAGTAAACAAATAAAAGCTGGAAAAAATAGATCCAAATTCGTTTTGTAATTATCTGACTGTGGATTGTTTATCTGTGTATTATACACTTAGATAATGCAGAGCACATAAAAATACATCACAACCTGCTAGACAATTATACTTATGCTGCATCTGTTTCTTTAAAACACAAAGCACACAATGACGAAAATGTTTCAAGATTATGGGAATGTATCACTAGGTAAACATTTTATTCCTTTCAGGCAGTTTTCCTCTGGTTCACAGCAAAAAAAATACAACATCTCAAAGAGGTGACTTCACGATAGGTAAAGCAAGACTCTTCTAATTTATAACAGTGCCAAATAAGCCGCACCATGGCTGGAAGTGATCTATTGCTTAAATTCCTTGTGTCATCAAGTATTAAACCATCAAATCAGTCTCATAGATTATATGAGGGAGGAGTCTGGAAGTAAAAACATACTCACAGATATTGAAAATGCATGTACTGCTACATGCATTATTGATGCTACGAAGGAAAACCTTTATCCTTGTCGGACTTCAAAACCATCCATGCATCCCTATTCTCACACTGGGATAATGGGATGCTGTGGGTGTTAGGTAGCAAACTGGCGATTGCAATTTTATGCTTTCAGCTCTTTAAATTGAGTTCCAATCTGTTGTTTTCAATTAACAATGTACTTCTAAAAAAAAAAATCTTATATTTTTGGACCCTTACTTTCATTAGCTATTCTGTAAAAGCAGTACTATTTTGGTTTCTAAACCAGAACTGTATTTGGTTGGCATTTTTGGTAGTAATCTTTTTGGAAACACACTTATTTTCAGCATTTCCTATGAAAGACTTTAAGAGGATAAGAAACAGATGAGTGACAGAGGGTATGTTTATCTGAAAGAAGATAGAAAGTCAGTGTTTGGGATATGCAGTTACAAGCTAGAATATTACTGACAAGGGGAATTACAGAGATGAGAGAAAAACTAATAGAAAATAAAAAAGAAAATAGAAACTCCCTTTCCGGGAGTGGAAATTGAATTCTTTAAAATGGAATATATGAATGAAGTAGCATGCAAGTCAGGCTGCCAAAGGATGGTGAATGCAACAACCTGGCAAACAGGGCTGTGAGTCCTCAAATTCTGTTGGGCTTTATGAGCATTATTTGAAATTAGCAGTTTTGGGAACCGGGTCCTGCATTTATTTTGTAGCAGAGATTTGGCTCTACAGGAAACTATCTGGAAAAGTGAGACAAAACCTCAAAAAGCCATCAACACTTTCTCTTGGCTACACCACCAGGGCTACTGCCAGATTGTATGGAGGTTTATCTTCCAGAGGTGGGGGAACAGGGAAGGGACTGAAGTCCTCCCTCAAAAGAACAAATCGGAGAGCTTCACTTTTTTTCCAGGGAGCTGATTTAAAAAGCACATTCCTCCAAGGCAAAAGAGTGATTCTGTACAATGTCCAGGAGCTACTGGGAAGGGCAACAGAACCAGCAGGTGCTTTGTGTTCTGAAAAAATTTATACAAAGAAGAGACTCAGATCTTCAAGGTAGAGAAAAATCAAGAAAGTAACAATAACCAGAAAAAGACACTATGAATTAGACAAGTGTAGTTCTCCAAAGCCTGCACAGTCTGGAAAAAGTCCAGGAGGATTATGTGGCTCACTAATAATCCTGCGGGAAGACAGCACAAGTTTAAATTCTGTTAATGAAAAGCAGGCAATACTGTCTACATGTAAATTTTTGCTTTTATATAATCAAATCCATTTATGAGGTAGCAGGTCTATCTTAGACCTAGCCCCAGATGAGGTTAGTTTTTTGAGGCTATTTTCTTGGCAGGATTCCCCTAAATTAATTACCTAACTTCTTGTATGAGTTTCTCTTAGAAATACTAGAAATACTAGATCTGTGGGTGAACGGATGGGCATGCTGCCCACCATTTAGGAACAGAGCTTTCACTTCAAATTAACAGATTAAAATCATCCTGATCTAAAAGATAAACATGTATTCATGCACAGTGACATAACAAACCTTTGCACAGGATTTTAACCAGCAGTATTCACCATGAGGAGTTACACATCTCCTGCAGGATCACAGATCTTCAGATTCAAAAGATTCACAGCCCACCCATGCAAAAAAAAAAAACCCAACCCCCAAAAAACAGAAGAAGCGGAGACCTAAATCCAAGGTATTTCAAAATCACGCTGTAAAATCTGCAACATTTGGGACTATGCCTATAGTTCAGGCATTAAGACTGCTTTAATAGGATTAGATTGATGCAAATCATCTTTTCGGTCTTTGCTTTCCACAATGAGAGTAACAGCATAGTAATGTTCATGTTTATGATATCAAATTTCTATAAAATTAGAATACAGGGCCTATTTTAATGAAACCATGTTATTCATATCATTACGATGTGGCTCATTGCTCGTATTTGCATCTGCAGATTTCTCAGTGGTTCACCATACCTCAACACATTTTCAGAATAAGAATAGAGAGAATGACCGAAACTGATGAAAATTCCCACTATTTCTGTACAAATACAGAAGATATTGTCCTCTACTTGAACTATTAATAAAATTATTATTTTAATAACTTAAAAGAGCTATTTAGTTGATCATTACTCTGTTTCAATCCCCCTGTAGTTTCTATTGTGGCATTAGGACTGCAATCACTACTGACTTCAGCAGGGCTGTGTACAGGTACAGAAGGTTGAACTTTACAGAACAAGTTATGAGATGAGGCCTAAATCTAAAAGCTGAACGTGCTTGTGTACTAATATTACTGTCTTAGAATCTTTCACTTATCAAAGCTTTCCAAAGCCATTTGGATATTGCATTATTTTATACTCACAATCAGGAGGCATTTTTTCTGTAAATAACTTGTAATATTCTTTGAGGAGTTCTAAGTTTTCCTGGTTAATGTTTTCCTGTAAAGTGGTATCTCCAAACCTACAAAAATGCACAATAAATTATTAAAAAACAAACAAACAAACCCACAAACCAAACAAAGATAAATTATTCAGAATTATTTCTTTGCATAAAGAAATTACTTTTTTTTTATTATTTGTTTGCTCTAGTGTTGAATGTACTAGATTTTGTGAAACATACAGTTGTTAAGCTATTGTGTGCTTTGGAACTAATATTTGGGAATGATGTCATCACTCATGGATAATTCTTCCAAAAATTTATGAAAGGAGTAAATCATTTACAAGCATGCAATAAAGCACATATTCATTTTGCCTTCAAAAATCCTGAACAAATGAAGAGGCACTTTGAAGGAATTTCAAATGGCACCACAGGCAGAGAACAACTCCTACATCTCTTACTGCTGCTGTTGCTTAGATATATTAATTTCTACCAGAGTTGGACCATATTGAAGTGATACAAGATGGAAGAGATGCAAGTGTCAGATGGAAAACCTTCTGAAGAACTAATTTATGCTCTGGTCTGAAAATGCTATAAATAGTCAAACTGATTACTCCTCTGGGCCCTTTCTGCCCCGCACTGCTCCGGGGCTATTAGTTATCTTGGTTTCTTGTATCTGAAACTAATGAGAGAACCATTTCTCCTCCAAGCATTAATTTCACCAATAAACTCCACAGTGTTACGACCCACAGCATAGCTGATTTAAGCTTGCAGCAGCACAGACCTCAGCAGGCTGTTTTTAAATCTTGTCAAATCTTTCTTTAGAACATTTGTTGCACACAATCCTTCCTGCCTATCCCACCCATGTAAGCTCTCATGAACTATACTACTGCATGTCTCTCCTCTCAGCACTTTTTTTTATGGCATCCAGAATAAGCTATTTTCATTTTAAAGAGTCTTCTAAGTCTCTAACCAACTACTCAACTCTTTCAGCAGTAAAATGCCAGTTTTTACTGTCTTTTGATTCAGTTTGTCTCCCGTTTCAATTTTCTATGTAAATTTTCTCCGTGAAGCCAACGTTTTGAGAAGTCTCCCATAACCATAAACATCCACAAAGCTATCTGCTGGCATTCCTTAGTAGTCTCCCTCAAAAAACTGATTTTACTTGGCTACCTACAAAGAACAGGAGGTGAAACTCCTATTGTGCCTAACTTCTCTTCTATTGTTCACGTCAAGAGATTTTCCCTGTCTCCCTCTATTTCCCCAGATATGCTTTTGCTTTTGAGCTTGTAGTAAATGCAACCTAAAGATACGTATTATGTCTTTTGGATGTTCTGTTAATAAAACCAGTTTAAAATAAAAGAGCTTAAAAGTAGCTTGTCTCTATTGACATCTACCTTCTAGTTTTAGCATTGCACAAATGCGATAATTTAACATGACCGACCTACATTCTTCTCTTAGAAGAGGAAATAAATAGGTTGGTGAAACCTTGGCTTTTATCATACTAATTAATTTGTTTCCAGCAATTCTTTCAGAGGAGTAATAGCAACGTATCAGCCTTCATGTTTCTACAAACCTACTACTAATGCACTCCCTATTATTAACTATCAATTCTCAAACCTGAAAAAAGCCCTAAAGAGCTGAGTAAAATTATCTCTATCTAGCTTACAACTTGTCCAGCATCTTCAACCCCACCTTTAAGATATTCTGAATTTTCAAACCCTTTTTTGAGAATTTCAGAGTACTGTATACAAACAAAATTCTACATCTGTGAAACAGAATTCCATTTTCTATCTGTATCCATAAGAAACTTGGCACTGACTGTGTGAAATGAAGCCCTTCATACGGTCATATCTTCACTTGGACTCTCACTGTTCTGCACTGCTTCATAACTTGTGTTTATTTCCTTTAATACCTATTAAAATACACACTGAGTAAATGTGAGAAGGTCCAAGAGCAAATAACAAAAAAAAGATTTATTTCTAATCCTGAGAGATATCCTGTACTACCATGGAGTACTTGGACAGAAAATGAAACATGACTTTTTCTTACCTCTCTGCAAGTGTTTGCTGTTCATTGATTCCAACATTAAAGAGTACTGGATACATGCGAAGAAGCTTTCCTTCTTTAATCTCTTGTGGCAGTAACTCAAACATCTTTGCTGGAAGCTGGACCTCTATAATGTAATGCTCACTAGGAAAAATAAAAAGAAGAATAAGGATGGGAATATTGATTGGTTTGCTTAAAATGATCTTCCTAAATGATAGAGAACACGTCAACCTGTAAATCAGTTCCTCCCTTTTTCCTTTAACTGAACCATAAAATGGGATGGTTCAGCTTGCTTGTTTTAAGAGCATAACCAAACTATTTAAAAAAGAAAGGTATATATAACTATATACTCTTGATACTGACTTTACTGAAGTGAAAACAGGACTAATGATGAAAGCAGCAAAAAAGTCCTCCGTTACCAACATATCAATGGGAACACCTCAACCCTTAAAATGCACCTTGCTGAGAGTTACAAGAACAACTTTCATCCAAAGTAACAGCTTGAGCTTGTATCCACTGTAGAAGTAATATTCACAAAAACCCAAAGCAAAATTCCTATTTTCTTCAGTGGCTGGGTTTTCTCCCCGGGGTTTGAAAGCATCACCAATAACAAAATTGACTCTGTGAAGATAATAATTGAAGGCTCATTACCCAAACATGAATCCTATTTTAGGAGAAGGGATATGATATATAGCAGTTCTGGTTTTATGTTTGTGCTTGGTCTGACTTTATGAAAAATGTGCTACTCTGGCTCTCAGACCAAATTCTGATCACAGGGAGCCCCAAGATGAACTTCTCCAGTCTTTGAGGGCTGATGCCTAACCCCACAACAGAAAAAAGGGCATACTATTAAACTTAGTTTTTATTAGCTTTCTTTTCATTATTAGAGAAATCAGACTAATCAACAAAGAACAGACTAGAAGCAAATCCATTTGTCTCCAGGATTTGGCATTTTGTTCACAGGGCTGACTGATAATGAAGACTGAAATTTTCTCTCCTGCAGAGCACATTTGGCATACCATACCACTAAGAAGTGTAACAGCAAAAGAAGGGAAGGAAGATCCATATCCTACCTACAGAAACCAGGCCAAGGAAGTCACACAACTTTTGTATGCAAATTTAAAATGGATAACTGCTTGCACCTATTAAAATAATCTATCATGAAATCCCTACAACTCTTATTTTAATCATTCACGTGCTTGCTAAAGGATTAAAATACCATCTGGATTACCCACATGGAGAATCTGGGGGAGAAAAGCCAGAAAACCTTGAAGGAAAAGGTCAGTTTCTGCAATAGCTCCAACACCCTTGGCAAGCTTGAGGGATGGGTGGCACTAGCTCAATTATTTGGATAAACAGGTTCCACTTAGAAGAGCTAATGATTATGTTTATACTGCTCATATATCAGAGAAGAAAATAAAATGGATCTAGTGCAGACCTGGGACTTCAATGTTAGTGCATTCAGCTAGGGCAACAGCATACCCTTCTGTAGAGGCTAGAACTAGTATGTAATATTTGAGCAAATCCCACATGTTCCTGTAGTAGGTTAACACAGGCCTTCCTTGGTAACCCGGTTCATATCTAGGGAAGTGGCTGTTTTCAGGTATTCCATCCTGTTTTTACATAACAAGACCTATAAATAAGAGGGGAGGGAAGCTCCTCACTCTCTTCTCTTCCGGCGAGGTTCAGGAGCAGTGAGTCTCTGTGCTGGTCCTGCTTATCTGGAGCTGAGGCCTGCAGTGACCGCTGGCCCACTGTGCGGGAGGTTGGAGAGTGCCGCTGTGTCCGGCGATCCTGGTTTTTTTCTAAGGGACGTGGTGAGATTAAGTTTTGCTAGTTCTCTATTTTGCTGGTTCTTAGTTTTAATTGGGTGTATCTGTTGGGGTTTTTCCCTTTTTTCCCTTTTCCCCTTCCCTTTCCCTTTTCGGGAACTGTTTGGGGTTTGGTTTATATGTTCATAGTATTCTAACTGTATACAACTGTACTATATGTTAAATAATATATATATATTTTGATATAATTCGGTTGGTTTCAGGCTCTTAAGTTTCTATAGTTTTTTTCTCGCCCCAGGGAACAAAAAGTGGGGGAGGGGGAGCTCTCCCTGTGGGCTCGGGCAGTTGGCGTGAAGCCAACACAGTTCCCTACTGAGAGGGAGTATCAGTTCTGAATGAAGGGTACATGTCTCATGGAGGGGGAAGGAAAAACAAAACAGTTCTACTCCCCAGATAAGTCTTTTTGGTTTGTGTTTTGTTTAATTAATTCACCCATGTGAAAGAAGGAGGAAAAAGGACAGTAAGTAATATCGTTCCAATGATGTCCATGTTCATTCTCAGCCTGTATGTGAGCACTCCTGGCTGCTGTCAAGTGTTACCAGAACATTTTTCTGTGACGGAGTGCTTTGATGAGGCTGAGAAATGTTGGTTTAGTGTAATTCAAAGTGCATACGCTACTGAACCAAAATGCCACCAAATCACTGCATTGCTACATTTCACTACCCACAAAATCCCTACAAATCTCGATGTGTGAAAGAACACTGAGAAATACTGACCTTTAGGCATGATAAATTAGCATCACTACAATTTGAGATCTTCCCTTTGTCCTTTTTTTTTTCTTTTTCAAAACTCTTTTTGAAGTCTCAGAGATAATCCTTGCTAACTTTTAAAAAATCTGTTATCAACTGCACAGTAAAAACAACACATTTCTGATCATGTAAGGAAAGGCTAGCAAGCTGTGATGGAGCTTTCTAGAAAGTCCAAGAATGCTACTGAAGTAAGGTAGAGAAAATAAAAAAGAATTCAAAGTACTGAAATCTGGAGGACTTTTTTGACATTAGTTTACCGAAGATCTGACAGGTCTATGATTCTAATTAAACAAGAAACATCTACATGGCAGTAAATTTTATTGTAATATGCTTTCTCTCTTTTACAGCTAGATTCAGTGCAGAGCTATGAGGTGATCCTGGCATGAGATGAATAAGGTGGCTACAATATTTTCCAATGAGAAGGAAAAGTCAGTACATAACTTTTAACATTTCATGATCTTTCTGGAGAACAGAATGGAGAAATCAAGCATGTTTTAAGAGAGTAAATAATAAATCATCATCTCTTTCAAAACAAATTTTAAATATTTAAGACCTAAATTTATACATTTATATGATTTACCTAAATAGGACTGCTTAAGAATATCCCTCTCTAACTTTGCCTTATTCTCTAATATTTGTTATCATCACATATGGAGATAGACAAACACTTGCAGACCTGTCAGAAGGTTTCTCAAAATTAGCATGTTGCTCAGAGCCCCGTCCAACCCGGCCTTGAGCATTTCCAGAGAAGGGGCATCAACAACTTGTCTGGGTAACCTGTGCCAGTTTAAAGCCGTTGTCCCTTGTCCTGTCACTACACTGGATATTAGCAAAACGTTCCACTATCAGAGGGGGGGTGTTGGACAGCACCGAGTCTGACAGGGTACAAGAAGTGTTTGGACAAAGCTCTCAAGCACATGGTGTGATTCTCAGGGATGTCCTGTGCAGGGCCAGGAGTTGGACTTGATGATCCTTGTGGATACCTTCCAATTCAGAATATTCTGTGATTAAGTGATTCTGCACAAAATTTTCAAAAAGTGCATGGTTTTGCCTATAATAAAAGAACCTGAGTTACTGAACAGAACTTCACCAGGTGGCCAGGGTCAGCCACCCACATCAGCATGTGAGCGCACTGCTAGTCCATGCCATGCACTCTGGATTGATTTTCTTGATGCACTCAGAATCGCAGGCTTAAGCACTTTCATAGAAAAAAACAATATTAAATGAATACCCTGACTTCTTCAAGATAAGAATTTGTAGCTTCATTTTCTTTCTTAGTCTCATTTTATTGAGTCACACTGTATAACAACCAAAATGATCTAAAAATTGTGGGGTTCTTAAACATTAATTAGAAAATATCTAGGTTTTTCACTGTCTTCTCTTTTTACAGTTGACTTCCAATGCTGTCTGATGGGAGCAATCTCATCACAGTTCTAAGAGGGATGGGGCTCCCTCACATAAGCCTTAAAGATTTTTTTTCCTGATACCAATTCCATCCAGTGAATACCTGCCAGTAAGTATGGTACAGCAATCACAGGTTGTAACTCTTCTTCCTCAAGACTGACTACTCCACCAATCCAGAACGCCTGAGGCATCTTAAAGCTCAGGTGTCTTTCAACCCCAGGACCTCCTGGTATGACAGTTCAGTGTTCTGCAGAGATGGCAGCAAGCCAGTAAATGTACCTGCTGGATTTTTCATGATTTTTGACTGCTGTGATTTACAAAGGATGTATTTCTTCTGTTTTATCTGCACACCATAATTATTCTTAATTATTCCCACTGTGTTGCCTATCATACTCCAGCCTTCCTGCTATTTATTTCAATCCTTTCTCGGAAGGCCCATAGGATGAGAGTGAATCATCCAGAATAATTAAGTAAATCAGCGGTGAAAGCCCCCTTCAGAGGAAACACATATTTTCTAAAAGTTGCTGCTTTTAGCTGAATTTAATTTACAGTCATCTTAAGAATAATGATACTATTAAGGAAGTGGTTTCTGCAAAAGTAAAAACATTTGGAGCTTCAGACTAGAATAATAATGAAGACAAAAAAATCCATCCCAATCTTGTTAACCCTCCAATAGCCACATTCAATGAAGTATTTAAGTTTATATCCTGAGATTCAGCAGCGCTTATGTGAGATTCATAAAGCATTGGTTGCTTTGTGCAAGGATTTCTGAGGATGTGTATGTCCTGTGTGATTTCATCAGCTAAGATAGTGGTCACTTTCGTAAAATGAACTCTAAGTTTTGGCATCCGAGTTTTCTGGTTTCCATCTTAAAACAATCGAGGTCTAACTCTTTGAATCGCAACTTCATTTGTCACACTGAAATGCAAGTTCTGGACACTTCAAAACTAAAGTTCCTCAGTTAGAGGCAACTTTTGTGAATAATGACCTTGTCACTTGTCTCTGATTCAGTATCTATGTATGAAAAATGCACCAGCAACTCTGCACAACCCAGACATTGTTTTGATTAATTTGTATTAGAAACTGGCAGTTTTAGTTTTTCATCAGCTTTAAAAATCCCTTCTACCTCATTACCTCTCCATTCACCTTCTGAAAAGTAGAACTACCACACATTCCATATAATAGAATTCAGAAACAAGAAAACTATTATCTGAGTTCCATGAGATTAAAACTGTAGCTTTGTTTCCTGGGCTCCAGGAAACAAAGTTCTTACCGCCTGCCAGTTATAATAGGCAAAAAATCTTCTGATTTGGCTTCAATGACTTTAAACATTACTTTCTGCAAATCTGAAATGCCCACAGCCATGTCTTCCAGCATCCCTGCTTCTTCACCTACATGGAAAGATTAAAGAGGTTATTAGCAGAGTTGACAGATCAGTCACTGTATAGGTTAGAGTAAAGCAATATGAGGATTATATTTTCCAGTCTGTGCATCTAAAAATCACAGCCCTAAATCCACATTACAGTACCATACATATAAACAGGCTGATTCTTAGAACTGCTGACAATTCTGTGGCCTAAATGATGAGTATTAAGTATCTCTGAAAAATCAGCCTGTTCTATATGTGCAAAGAATAAATCAGAAAAGCCATTTTTGGCCATTCTGAAAGTGTTTTTAAAGACTGTTCTGCTGATAGAGGACAAAGGTTTTGAGAATAACAACAACAAGCATCATGGAAAAGGGATCATGACAGCAATCTCCAAGTGAGAAACTAAAATTGCCTGTGCATTAAAGAGCTGCACAAATGCTAAATCCATCTACTTTGGTCAAAATCTCTGTTTTGGGAAAAGATTCCTATATATCTAGTTCAAAGTATTTTGAAATATAAGGTAGTTTCTCCCTCCAAATGTCCTTTATAGTACCAGTCAAACAATGGCATCTGTAACAAACTAGGAATCAAACAGTTTTCAAGCTATCTTCACTGGTGTGGTCAGAGCAGAGGCTCATAGAGGCAGTAGCTGCTTAAATCTGCTGCTTGGATTAGCTTTATAAACCTGGTACTTTGGGTCAGGTCAAATGCCTATACAAACGAAGAGAGTTTTTATTAATCCCACAAATTCCACTAGCTGTGCTGAGGAAGGAGTCTCCTGTATTAATGACAATGTAGTTCAGCATTCCGCATGGAATAATTAGCAGCTAGTGTTCTCAGAGGAACTGAGAATAAAACAGATGAGTAATTTTCGATGCAGAATTGACAGCACAGTATCAATGACTTCAGCTGTGCTTTTATATGGAAGTCTACGGCCTCCAAAGGATAATATTTGTTGATTAAACAAGTCTAATTACTGGAAACAGAACACAGGTTAAAATAAGAACTTCCTGAGTAAACTTCTGGTCTGGATGCATAAGGAACTTAGTCCAAGAACAATACTTACTGTATGTACTAAGGAGTCCTTCATATTGCACGAGCAATCCAACAGTATGAAGCTGTTGTAAAAATCCTTGATCATGTAAACCTGTGTGCAATTTGATTATAAACCCACAGACCAATCCTGCGAGCTATAAAGACAATTAAAAAATGTGAAATTAAGAGGTGTACTGTTACAAGATAGTTAAAATGAGGCTTGCTGTCATTATATACAACAGAGGTGATATTTAGGTGTTTGAGAAAACAGCATAGATATTTGTTTAGTGACTATATACATGATTTCATAATAACATTTTATTGATGTATTTTTTGTGTGTATAAATCAGTGAAATATTCCATTAATTTACATTAGTTAAGCTTCATTTGTTTTGTGGGGTTGTGTGTTATTTACACTGCCATAGGTGAGACCAGAACCTCTGTTGCCAGGTTATGAATACACGATGTGAATTATGATGGATAATCCAGAGGTCCCTTCCAACTCTAACAATTCCGTGATTCTGAATAGCAGCAAGGAACATTCAAGGCTAGACTTGAGAAATATATAATCTAGGAAGTGTAGAAACAGCTTTATGGATCCTTCTTTGTGCAAAAGGGAGAAAAGGCAACTTTTTCCAATTCATTGCAGAGTTGTTTCTATGATTAAGTGATAGTTACTATGGATTTCCATTTACTATTCATTTCCTTATCACATTATAAAATATTTAGGTGAGTGTCATGGAAAATAGATGAAAAAGTTGTGTCAAATTGGAAAAAGAAAAAAAAAAAACAACAAAAAAGGAACCTACAGACGTTGGAATGAACAATATGCTTAATTACAACAACAACAGGAAATAAGTGACACAAGACAACCTACTGCTTGACTAAAGACGATGTCTCTCCTTAGGGTCAGCATCAAGCACTGTGGCAAACCACAGGCAAGTTCCTGGAGCAGAACAAAGGCCATCGATTGCTTCGCCCTGGTCACCACCTCTCCCATGCAGTCCTTCAGTGTAATCACCAGTGGATAAAGTTGTTCATACCAGTCACCTGGAACAAGGCACATCATCCATTCCAAAATGGAAAACTTGCAGTGAAAAATCCTTTCCTGCATGGAAAGAGGGCTGCAGCGGCTTTGTAGATCATCCTATACTTTAAAATGACCCTGCGGCTCCATTCTAACCTTTATGGTACAATAAATGCCACTGGAGAACAATCTTAGAGATAGGACTAAATCCTTGGTCTGAATCCAACTACATCCTGAAACAATAAATTTTCTAACAGTCCTAACATCTCTGTAAAACTTGTATTTCAGTGCCATAAACAGATCATACAGTGAAAATTCATTTAGCACAAGATGAACACAGTGGAGATGAAGATCTCCATTCTTTCCAGGACTGACAACTGGCTACATAAGAAATGAATAGTGTCAAAAACCCAAAAAAGTGGGGAAAAGAACCTATATTTAAGAAAAAGTGGGTCCTGGAAGGTGAAACAGAGTAACCAATAGGTAAATGGAGGGATATTACCTGCTTAATGAACTGGTTGGAAAAATTGTAACTTTCAGGTCAAATTCTTTTCTTTTTAGCTTCTCTCTATATTGTTCTCTTTAAATATTTAGAGATATTGTACTAATTTTTTCAGATACTTTGATCAGAGAGGTTTAAAACTATTTTGAAACATGTTTTAAAATACATGCTAGGAATATGAGAAAAAACAAACTAGTGAAATGCTTGAAAAATGGGACTCCTTAATACATTACAAATGAAACAAAGTGATGACTAGGAATGGAGGGAAATAAGAACAGCTTATACAAATTTGCCCAATTATCCAAGCTGTTCCCAAATTTTACAGAATTTCATAAAATCAGACCTGCATTGCGGTTGCATACGGCTTTGCCTACCCCCTAAGCTGAGTAAATAATAAAACCAACCAACCAAATCACCCTCCTTCAGAATCTACATCTCAGTTTCATTGTTATAGTTTAAAACAAAAAAGAAATCAACATTCCAGAAGAACCTATATAAAAATTGGGAATGTAACTGACATAATACAGTCCATCACTTCCTCATATTTTCTGTAGATTAGTGTAATTAAGAACAAATGATAATTAAAGTCTGTTTCATTTAAAGTGTAATTAGGTGCAAGATAGCAGCATGTTGTTTCAGGTAGCATTCTGAGTCAGGCCAATGAAAGACTCATTAGGACTGAGGTTTTTTAGGCAGGAAGACATAGATACCTGTTGCAATATCAATTTGGTTAATCTCCAGAAAAATACGTAAATGAATAAAACTGTAGCCAAGAAGACTGGAGAGAACTTTGAAAAACAGAAGAAATGGCAAAAAATAAGGTGTGGGAAAGAGGAACGAGGGTAGAGCAGTCACAGAGAACAACCTGAGTTCCTTTGCAAATAATGTCTTTGTGGTCAGACAACATGTGTTTTAACACAGTCATACATATTTAAGCATGAGTAATACAGACTGAAGAACTGTTCCCTGGAAAACAGCAGCTATCACGTGAGAGCCATCATGAACAAAACAGGCCATAAGCCATCCCCAGGTTACACACTCGAGCAAAGAGAGGTGATTTTATACATGCCATTGACTAGAGGAGTGCTGACACACCACATGCCAAGGTCTGGTGTACACATTTTAAAGAAACTGCTGAAAAAATGGAGAGCTTGTAGAGGAGAGCTACCAAGATTCAGAGTTTAATCTCCTTAAGCCAATGAAAAAAGGCTGAGCAGCAACTTGATTTCCCTTAGTCAGGAGGAGAAAATAACAAGCACTAACAGGAGTGTTTATTCCAGGGAATAAAAGCAAAAGAACAACCAAAGGCCAAAGGCTGCTGCAAGACACAGCCGAATTTAGAAATAAGGAAGACAACAAGGTGTGACATACTGGAAAATAGACTAGACAGACCAGGCACTCTTTTTCATAAAAGAAGAGCATGTAGTGATAGGACAAGGGGGAAAGGATTCAAACTGAAAGGTAGTAGATACTAGGAAAAAATTCTTTACTATGAGGGTGGTGAGGAACTTGCACAGGTTGCCTGTTGAAGCTGTGGATGCCTCATCCCTGAAACTATTCAAGGCCGGGCTGGACAGGGCTTTGAGCAAACTGGTCTAGTGAAAGTTGTCCCTGCCCATTGGAGGGGTGTTGGAACTAAACGATCTTTAAGGTCCCTTCCAAGCAAACCACTCTGTGATTCTGTGAACAGAGGGAATGACATACCAGCCACAAGTCACATAACACTTAGATCTGTTTCTCCTGAGCTGCCACTTAACCAACCCATCTGCACTTCTTTAGGAATAGAACTTTGTACGTGTCCTTACTGAACTGCATCCTAATATTTCAGCTCTCCATTTCATCAAGATCCATTCTAATCCTGCTCCCATGGTGCTTAAAGCCTTTCCCAGCTTTAAGCATCTGCAAATTTTATAAGCATCATCCATATTTCATAAGCCAAGTCAGTAATGAAAATATTGAATAATATTGGACCCAGAAAAAATGTAAGTGGATTCTCCTTCATGCAGCCTTCCAGGTTGGCAGTAAACAACTGATAACTACCTTCTATTATGATTGTACAAATTATTTTGCACATACCTTGTGGTAGCTTCAAGATAATTTTCTCACAACGTTTTTCTGAGGGGAGACTACTTGTATGGAATACTAACTTACTAACACTAGTAATTTTTGTCTGTAATAGTTACATCAAAAAAGAATTCGAAGATTTGAAATTCTCAAGGCTGTTTTTTCATTTGAGGACATTCCAACTAAATTTATTAAAAATAAACCCTACTGAGTATTTAATGTCCCAAGGAATACAGAACTTTACTTACATACATATTCGGCTTTTTAGACAACAATAAAAATTCTAAGTTTGTAGAAAACCTTACCCCTAGTGACTGAGGAAAGATAAATAGTCGTAGAATATAAATGGAGTTGCACATGTCAAAAGGAATGAAAATAACCCTTGCATGTTTTCCATAACAATAACCTACTCCTTATTCACACTGAAAATTCCTGATCCCAGTTAATAAGGATGTCCAGTCCCCAGAAGGTGGAGCTAGTTGGCAAATCTGAGAGGGTTTGCATTGTTTCTTGAAATGAAAGAATGCTTATGAATGGACAAGAATATTCTCGTGTTTAGCCTTTTATTTTAAATCAAAATAAGAGGTGTATTACATACTGAGGTCTCAGAAAACTTTAGGAATAAAACAAGTATAGATGCCTAATTTCTGGTCTGTTAAAATCACCATGTACCACTTTGATGCATGATATCCTGTTGCACATACTCCGGCAAGAATATAAATCAGGTCATTCATTAACAATGCACAAAGTTTCAAAAATCCAACCGAAGTACCTACTTATAAGCAAATACTGCAGCTTATAAGTTGTTCCTTGAAACAAAGAAGTACTGTGAAACTGAAGTTTATAAAACAAACAGAAAAACCACACTGTATTTTGAAGTTTATAAGTACATTCAGCAGATTTTAGAAAACACAATGGATGAATATGGAATAGTAATAAAATTCATAAAGAGATATTATTTTTAAAGGGAGCTTTAAAATCCTGGTCTAAATTCAAATTTAGATTATCCTGATCTAACCTGCCACGACATTCCTGATATGTGAGGATGCTGCTTGGTTCTGAGCTACTGTTAACATGCAGAAGTAAAGGAGTTCTCCTACAGTGACTGATGATACCTTTGCAGAATCAATTCAGGAACTGAACAGTACAAATTACTGTTTCTGTGTTTAACACATTCACTGACTCACACACATATTGACACTTTGGCTGTCAAATTTCTTTTAAATTAAAACAGCAAGATTTGCTTCCACAACACAGCAGAAAATCCTCTGAAGAAGGATGAGGAATTAAGTGAATGAGTAAACATCTCAAAAAAGACATTAGGAGTAAGAACAGAAGCAACAAGGAGACTCCAGGATGACTTTCAGGTCACTAAAATAACAAGGGCAGTTTGGAATATTTAACATCCAAACAAAAGTGTCAAAGCCTACTGATGAAGCAAGGAAACTCAATTCAAAAGTTGTGCTAGTCAGCCACTGGAAAGGAAACTGAAGGCATAAACACCAAACATATTAAAAAGGAAGGATGCAATTAAAAAAAAAATAGTACCACTACTATGCAGTTAGTGTGAGGTTAAAACAAAAGAGTATGTTAAGCAAAGCATTGAGCAAATATTCTACATCATTGCTGAGACTTATTCAGTCTGTGACAGGATTTGCCCTTTGGTTGCTGGAAAATGTCCTTCAGACCCATATTCCCTTAATCAACATGCCTGCACAGGCAAATGACCTGCTTACAGATCTGCATGCTCATAATCAAGTCACAATATGTCAGACTGCATGTTACATTTGATAAAGTTAGGCAGAAAAGCAAGCTCCTGCTCTTTTTCAAAGTCAGGCCCACTGAAGTGCTTATTAAAACATGCTGGTTACCAAAAAGGAAAAGCTCTAATGCTTTGGAATAGCACTCCTATCTCCTTTTGCCCTGGCAACAGAGAAAAGAGCTAATTCTATCACTGTATGGAGTTAAAAACTAAACATGAAATTAAAAGCAGGAAAAAGCACAACGTTGTACTTTTAAAGGAATGGAGTGCAGTACAGACAAATGGTAATGAATGTAACAGCAGCTACCCACGAGATAACTTTTCACTAATCACTTATTCCCTTACTACCAGAACATACAAATAACCCATGATAGAATTGAAATAACAGAGGTAAAAAACCATAAATGAGTTGTCTTGATATCTCAAACTGAACAGTAGACAAACTCTGATTTAAGGAAAAAAAAGCAGGCAAATCAAACCAACCAACAGAGAACAGCAATAAATGCTTCAAAAAGAAGGTAGTGAAAACAGAAAGAAATAATTAACCCAGAATCTGAATTTACTCACCTAGGACAGGAACAGTCTTTTAATATTTTTTTAGGGGTTTTTTATTTTAAGGGAGGCTTAAAAATTGTCTTAGAAGAGTTCACATCTTCAGCTTTGCACCACAAAAAGGTCAGTTTCCTATTTCTTCATCTTGCCACTCAGTTCTTGGAGCTCAGTTTAACTTTAGCATGAGGGTTAAACTCTTTGAGAAAGGATGTGGGTTTATGCTCATAAAGCTGCAGTAGTTCTCAGAGGAACACCAAAAACCTGAATAAGTCTTCCTGGTATTCCTGCACTTAATATAATAGCAGTCTTACTTTGGCATGGTTTGGCTGTCCAGAAGAACAATTTTGAATTCTGGGGGATTTATTATTCCGTTGTAAGCATCCCAGATTTTCTACACTGTCACATGGATTAATAGTGAAAATTGCAACCATCTAACCACACATATACAAGTGTCTCAGCAAGGTTAGTCTCAATGAAAACAGAAGAAGGTTAAGGTAATAAAAGACAAAGCTAAAGAAATCTAATATACTCAAAACATAGGAGTAACCTTGCTCTGTGAATGCTGTGTAACTAAATATTCTGCTATCTTGTTTTAGTTTGTTGATTCAGTTAAATAGTCTTCCTTTCCCTTACAAATTTTTAAGCTTCTGTCTATAGCCAAACCACCTGACAAAGTACTGCTGAAGGGGTTGTCTTGTAAGCTGGGCTACATACAGCGCAGCTAAGGATCCTACCAAAAAGAAAAGGATGATACGAAGTGAGAGGCAAAAGGCAAAAAAAAAAAAAGGCAGAAGTAGAATGGATGCAAAGATAAGCTTAAGAGAACAGGAAAGAAAAATACGAAGAAAAGGAAGGGAAGAGAAAGCTTTTCAGAAGTGTTTTTTCAAATAAATTATGTTTGCTACTCAAGCAAAGACCATGGAAAAATTTTACATCTTCCTTACTAAATGATATCTTTCAGTAAAAGCTCTTTTGAAGATGCAAATAAAACCAGAACATGGTTTTATTTCACATTCCTACCAGCATTGCCTTGGGAGGTATGAACTGAAAGGATGCACTGCCCATCCCAAGAGGGGTTCAAATTCAGAGAGGCTGAATCTAGACTTATATAGTCCCCAGGAGGTATCAGATAATTCATGAAAAATTAACCCACAGGTGCCTGTAGCAATGTGGTTATGAACAGATGTTTTCTTTAACTCCAGCTAGGAAATACGGCACCATTTACCACGCACTCTTTGCTATCTGCGCAATTCATCTGCCCAGCAACAGAGCTTATGATTCCACAATTCACTGAAGGCAAAATCCAGGTGCAATCACGCTGCCAAATCAAATAGTTTGAGATAGGGGTGGATTTGTGTGTAGCAAATTAGGGAGTTCCCCCACAGAGCTGACAGAGGAATAGTGGGTGATGGCTCTGACAGTGTGGTACAAGGAGCAGATGGGAACAACAGCCTCTTCCAGCAGCACAGCTAAACATGCGTATTGTCAGGGGCTGCATAAATGTAAGACCAAACTGCCGTGTTTCACTGGCACCTCTGATGCTGCAGGACAGGCTTTCACATTCCAACTCTCACAGAAAATGAAAAGGCAAAAATAAAAATAATTTAATGCTGTCACATATTTCTCCAAGGCAAACCAGTTAGAGTAAAAAAAAAAAAAAAAAATCAACAAAAAAGACCCCCTCTCCTTTAAATCTTTCTATTCTTTCTGATTTATCCTGCAGAGAAATCATAATCCTGCAACTGATGAAACCATAGCAGGTTACCTTGGTAACTGTAACTCAAATTCAGTTTCAAGAATACGCTCAAAGGTCAGACCGCATGAAAAGTTAAGGCTAAGGAAGGTGTAATTCACGTTGAAAGGTTAGTGCAGGAAGAAAAAGTGCCACCGATATTTCCCATTGCAAAGATTCCAAACAATAAATATAAACATGTTTGGAAAAAAAGAATAAGATCACACAATGTCAACATTGTGACTGCAAATATAAGCCTACCTTAGGAAGCTCTGAATATATGTTATAACAACATCTGTAGTTACAGGAATGTGCTATTGCATCAAGAATGTCATAACATTTTCTCTCATCTAAAATGAACATGTGCATTCTTTGAAACCTTTTTCATTGCCAGATGCTACCAAAAAACCCCTGTATTAAACCATTCAGGTTCACTAAATAAGCAAAAAATTTCATCCTATACTTTAAGTCATACTTTTCAATGTTTGGTCAAAACCCTGTGTATTCCTTTTTCTTATAAATGGCAGCACAAATTTTCTTAGGATCAATTCCAGCACTGAAGCAAGTTCAAAGATCTAATTGTACCCATACATTTGCAGCATTAAAGAAATACATTATTCTCAAATTATGGTATAATACATAATATGAAGATATGGCAAGCTTTTCATTTATGTCATGTCTGTGAGTCGTAAGTAGCATAAAATTCCGTCATTTTAGAAACGTACCTATGGGTGTACACACAGTGTGATTTTATATCTAGGTAAATGTTACAAACTCATACAACCAGGCTTCAAATGTAAAATGGAGCAGGATTAAGGCCAAATTTATAACCCTAAACTTGGAATCTCAACCTCTATGTAGGTGCTTCATAGAGGTGCACCCTCAGGGCTTCATGTTAAACTTCATGAAGGATGCAGAGAAAAACAAACATATAAATCCACACTGTCATAGAGAAGGCAAGTATGAAAAATTCTAGGCCCAAAGGCAATGGTTTTGAAAATCTTTAGGCAACTAACTTTGACACACACCTGGATAGTCCTTCAGAAAGCTCCATCTTTAAAGCTAGTCATCTAAAAGAAAGCAATTTTAAAACGCCTCCATTTCTACATGACCTCGACAGTCCTGTAAGCTGTCAAAGGTATTCCACAATGCTCTCATGAAAACACCATTAGAAAATGAGGTCTTCTCCTCAAAAAGCAGAACATGAAAACAGAGCAGCCTGCCCCACAAATCTCCTGCAGTTCTCAGGTGATGGAGTGTTGCAGAACTTTCAGGACAGCTCAACAAAAGCACTGACCCTGCTCTTACAGAAGGGCACTTGTACTGATTCAAGAGAAACGGAAAAGGCCCTGAAATGAGGGGGAAAAAGAGAAGAATTTATTCCAGCACGCTAGCATCTTGATATTTGTTGTGAACTTGGCCCACCAGCTCCAGAAGTCAACTTCTCAGCTGGATTGAGATCAATCTATAATTTTCTAACCATTATAGTTATTATTGCTTAGCAAGAGGTATCTCTCATTCTATGTGATGACTGCTTATTATAGTCCTTAAAATGAAGTAACTTTTTCTTTTATTAGTTTTTTCATTTGTAACCTCCAAGTTCTAACCAACATTTCATTTGACTGTGTAGGTCATGAGTCTGAATCAAAGCTAAGAACACACTTTTTTATACCTGGAATGAAAGACACAAATGGACTGATGAAATCCATTTCATGGCTTATATGGAGTAACAGATGACATCCTCAGGGGATTGAGGAGAGTGAAGGAAAATCTGTAAACAGTCATGTTGCTAAACATGTCAGAAAGCATCACAAAATAATTACCCTAAATCATACTTTTTTTCAGACTGAGGAGGGAGGTCTGCAAACCTGAAATTTTGTTCCATAACTATGAAATGCAAATAAGAACAACGACAGGTATGTCTGTGTATGCACTCACAAAGTAACCTGGGAGAAAGTTTGGGTGAAAATGTGCTATTACTACTACTACTACTATTTTACCTGCAAAACATTTATCATGCACATACTGGACTTCTGTTAACACTGGCAGAAAAGCTTGTTAGTACCAGTGGGAAGAGAAAGGAGTTAGGTACAAGAACAAATACTCAATTTTGCTCTTTTAGCCAGAATCAGTATGCTTGGGTTCACTTTCTAAAGATTCTTTCCTCTTGAAAACTACACCTACCTAACTGTTAAATATTTGTACCTTCTTCTCTGAGAAAGGTACAAAAAATGTAGAAAGCTGTGTTGATGCTTCGCCCCTGCAAACCTTCACTGGAGAACAAAGACAGTATCATACATCTCTCCAACACTACAGGGATACAAACCCAGTAGACAGAAGCTTAGAGAAGCAAACAGATAAGGAATACTCTGCTCTCTGCAGTATGCACACAAAAGTCCAACACATCTGGCACTGATTAAAAAGCAATACTACAACCCAAATCTGTTGCACAAAACTCACCACGGCTACGTAAATGTTACACATTTGTAAAAATATTTTTAATTATTATATAAGAAAGAAATTACAAATCAGTACTAATATCTTTAAAATCCTTTGCATAAAATGATGTCATTAAATTCAGGGGGGAACATGTAAAGGAAGGTATAGGATAAAATGCATAATAATAATAATAATAAAAGCCCACATTATACAAAAGCCCACATTATACAAAGCTCCATAAATAAAAGTAGCTGAGTTAGGAGTTTTTTATTTGGGTTTTTTAACCAAAGAATGGCACAAGGGTTGGTCCTGATTTTCTTATGTTTGGACTACCACCATTATCTCTAAGGAACTGTTGCAATACACTTGCACATCAGAAAGTCTCATCAGATTTATTAAGCAGACCTAATCTATGCTTCGAGAAAGCAAACAGGAACAAGCCATAGGAGAAGATCAGAAGATTTGGTGACAAGGAACCACTGTGGACAAAATTTTCTTCATGTCATCTCATGGAATCACTCTACTTGGCTTTCAGTATTGACACAGACTGACAAGTGTATTCAGGTAAAAATGAATTTTTCCAAATCAGGAAACAAAAATCAGTATATCACCTCAGAGAAGTGGAAGTGTTTACAGTGGAATGACACTGATACAGAATGTTCACCCTTCCTTATAGGTTTCCTATGGGGTAAGACACACTCCAATTTTTTTTTCTCAAAATAGTACATTCAAGTGATATCTAAGTTAAATTAAATAACACCAGCCTTCAAAATTAAATGTTATAGTTTCAAAAGTTTTACACTATAGCAGAAAAGATTGGGCATGAGAAGCAATCTGAGTACACAATGAAGCTGTACTCTGATAAATAGTGCAAAGCGTGCAAAACCTTGCTATTGGCACTCACATCAAAGATACTATGGAGTCTTCTCTAGAACATTTTTCTGTAACTTTTTTATTTACTCTAGTCAATGATTTGGAAAAAACAAAAAAGGGGGGATTCCTTACCACCTGTATGTAACACTTTGCAGTCTGCTGCTGAAGGGTCATTTGGATCCTCTTTAATGCTGCCGATGTTGTCTTTTTCAAGCAGTCTGTCCACCATGGCAATAACACAGTTTAAACTCTTTGCCACATTGGCCCACACCCTGTCCTGAAAAGAGCAGAATTATCACTGCAAGTTATTGAAGAAAAAAGAAAAGAGACAAAAGTAATTTATAAACATAAAGTGGAGACAGAGATGAGCAAATTACTAGAAATAGTAGGTGCCAGGATATTGCCCTCTCTCTCATTCTTCAGCCTATTACCAAGTTAAGCCTTTTTAATGAAGATTTTTCTTGCAATGTAAATGAGCTGAAACTGCTTGTGTTCTGCAGTGTCCGAAAACCCATGTGCTTCAACCTCTACGTGAAAACGCACACAAAGTTTCAGGTCCAACCCCTGGGAACTGAGCAGTTTGTGTACCTGAAATAATACTGTACGAGTGTAGACACTCAAAGCCTTGCCAAATCAAATCTCTGCCAGTTTTGTCATAGTACTTAACAACCTCTTTTTGGTAATTTAACATACCTTATATTTTATCACATCAGATACTCAGTTGAAGCAAATGTAAAATTCAAGGACTAGAATGAGAAACTTGCTGTCATGGCATGTTTATAAGGTAACACAATTTCAATTTCATTCCTCACCTCTCACACAAACTGCAACCATCAAACTTAACTGAGTTTACAATAAATATGAGAATTACAGAAGTAATAGTGATAGAAGAAATTCTGGATGAACAGAAAACAAAAGAGATAATGGAGTGAAAGAAAGAGTTCTTGTGGAACAGAGATAAAGAAGGGTCCTTCAGGAGCTGGATGCTGCAAAAATCAAATCTTTCGATCCTACTTTTGTGGTGCTGAATAAGAAGGAAAGAAACCAAGCCATACAAGAAATGAGGCTGTACCCAAGACTAGCAATCAGACTAAAACTAAACCATAACAAACACACAACACCCCCCCCCCCATCTACATGTTTTAATTCTAAGTCATTATGAAAATAATGCAGAGCTCGAGTCTTAGAAATGGGAAGATAGTATCACTACTTTGCTTTCTACTTTACAATGCCAGGAGCATTATGTATATGTCAGGTCTTGAGGTGCAAAAATGGAGTTGCAAAAGACAACAAGAGAGAAGGTTAAATAAAACTGAAAACTTAAAAAAATACCATAATTCCATATAAATGGCAACACTTGGAATTTGTGGAAAGGCAAATCAAGAACTAATACTAAGGTAAACATTTAATCTAAGATTAGTTTTTAACTACATGCCACACTTCGGTCATTATCCTGACTAAAGGGATCCAATCTTTCCCTGTTCCCTCCACTTGAGGACAAACCCTGTGACAAGTGGGCATCCAGACCTCAGGGACATGACATGGGCCTGCAGACAGGAGCATGGACTTGGTAAACCTGTACAACAACACAGATCCTCTCCTCCAGCTCCCCAGGTCTGAATCCTGCAGGATTCTTGTGGGGTTGCCTTACGGACAAGTGAGCACCTAGTGTTACAGGTGGATGTAGCAACTATGGTTTGATCTTCCTGTATAAACTCATGCCTTAAGCATACTATGAAAAAGATATTGTTGATTTACAAGAGCCAAGAAGCTGTACACACTCATGCAGAACTGCATTTAATCTACAAATATGTAATTTTTTTTTAAAGTGCCATATGTACAGCACAACATATGGAAATACCTGCACCTGTACCCATGAAACAAGGCATTAGAAACATGAATATATGATATTTACATGTTAAGATACAATTTAAAGTCAAAAGACAGAGGGCAGGCATACATTCCTTCAAAAGTTTCATACCATATGTACCTCAAGTGTTTCTGAAAGACATTCAGAATATGGGTGAAATTACTGATTTCCACCACCCACAAGTGTTATTTTGGGGAGAAGGATTCTATCAAGAGCAGTGAAATACTGAAAACAGTAAGAACTCTCGGCCTAAATACATCAATTTTTACCAGAGAACAGCAAGGAACTTCAGGGCTTCTAGTTTAAGTTTCAGCGTCAGTTGCTAAGGTATATGAACTCAAGTTGCTCAGCGAGGCTGCAGCAATGTAATTTCCCTTTCCTCTGTCTGCTGGGGGAGCTTAATCCCAACACAAAGAGCATTAAGCTCTTAATGAGCATCTGGACTTATTGCACAAACAACACAAATATGAGCCCTTGTTTCATTTTGGAAAGAACACTTTTCTCCTTTCAAACCAACTCTTAACCCAGCATTGAGATGACGTCTATACAATATTCACACAAATGTTCCCCGAGGGTTTAGAAGCAAAATTCATAAACATCTGTTGACAGAAAGCTCACTCTTATTATCATATATCTGGGGTTTTTACATATGGATAAGTGAGAGGGAGCAAGGGCCTGTCCCACAGCTCTTTTTCTCCCTATAGGAGGTTCCTGGGATTTGAAGCTATCATTATAGGCAGATACAAAAAGTAGATGTTTCTATCATTCACTGAGATGTTATTCTCTCTGCACAAAGGCAGCCACATTTTTCTAAGAGTGCTGCTGCAGTTCTGCAGTTTAGTAAGAACAATTCTCAAGTAAAAATGCAGTTTCCAATCAATGAAAATCAAGTGGATTTCTATGATTCTCCATGAGAAGAAATTAATCCATTTCACATTCTTTGTCATCCCTGGCTATTTCCAGAATGTTTTCCTGTAGCCTAGCACACTTGCCACCCATCTTTCATCTCATTAAGTGGTCTATTTTCACTTTGCCTAAGAACTACCTCACAAGTGATCATTTTGCAGCACGTGCCAGATTAAAGGACAAAATACAGCCAGATACAGTCTCATAAGTATGCATTCTTATAAACTCTCTGTGTGAAGTGAAGGATCAGAAGAAAATAGGTCTTATTTCTTGATACACTGAAGTACTAAGACCCTAGTATCCTAAGTAGAATGCTTCTCCCTGATACCAGGTTTACCAATAGCTGCTGGAGAGCTAACTGGATAGTAAGTTTAATGCTGGGGTGTGAAAGAATGAGAGAAACAAGGTCTCCGGCTCCCTCTCATTGCTGTTTCTTTAAGCTCAAAAGTCAAGGCAATGACAGGGAAGGTGGAAATCTGTAACAAGGCTTGACCCCATTGAGACAAGGCAATGGCACACTGACATATTCTACTTCTTCCAAACTTTAGAAGCCATTTGGGATGGTTAAGGAGTCCTGGCGTATGTGGCTTTGGTGTTGCTAGTTAGAAATAGTCATGGTCACACTTTTATTGCCACCTCTGCTGTGGCACTGGCAGGCAGGCATGCACACTTACTAAGGTCTCCATGAAAAGCTAGGACTTGGCATCACTGAAAGCTAGGCATTGTTGCTAGGACATTTAAAAACAAACCTGTAAGATAATTCTCTTTCATTCACCCAAGTGAAAAAATGTAATAAATCTCCACCTGCTCTGATAGCATCGTTAAAAAGCAATACATGTTCCTCATTTCAGAGAGCAGGATTGGAAACTGTTTTCTGTCACTGCAGCTAACTGGATGTCTTCTTCCTAAGCACTGCTAGCCAGTGGAGTACCTGAGGCTTTCAGTTTGTTTTTAAAGGCTTCTCAGGCTTTCTAGGTTCATGACAGAGCTCCTCAGTCACTTCTTGTCCTTCATATACCCACTGCAGTCAGATGCTTTACTTGTGACAAGTGGGACACAGCAACCACATTTCCCAGTGCTCTGAAGATACCGTCTCCCTCATGTGGGTTGATAGTCATATATTACCTTACGGTCCTTTTGAGGTATGTTCATAGATAAAGCAAATAACTTACGTACATGATTAAGCCCCTCTTGTGATATGGAGGTGCTTTGGAATGGAACATATCACACACACCAGTATTTCAGAGCAGTGACTGATTGCCGTGTCGGTATTTGTATGTAGCTTACTGGAAGTGCCATTTTATCTGTTCTTTGTGGCTCCAACCACATTAACTAGTCAGTCAGAAATGTAGAGCAGGATCAGCTCCAAGTGGCAATGTGCCCACCTTTTCTTGTATTATACATGACAAGATGCTTTGTGCTCTCCTGCAGGGAGGTTCTGGGATAGCAGAAGCAGCTGGTAAGAGAAGAGAATATCTATCCAGAGGCAATCTAAAACTCTCAAGTTAAATAT
Organism: Oxyruncus cristatus; assembly: GCA_013399855.1. Taxonomy (NCBI): domain Eukaryota; kingdom Metazoa; phylum Chordata; class Aves; order Passeriformes; family Cotingidae; genus Oxyruncus; species Oxyruncus cristatus. The sequence goes on from VXAY01006324.1 coordinate 409,682, forward strand.
TTTTCCTTCAACAGTGATGTTTTACTGCTGCCTACACATAGTGCAGCAATACAAATAGCTTAATCTGTACTGCAGTCAGTTACTCTGGGATGAGGATTTGTACTTGGTATCAAAGAAGAAAGGTGCAACACAGCATTGCATTGAGAAGGTGGCTTTTTTTGAAAACACTGGTCACTCAGGGAAAGGGCACCCTGTCAGTTAAGAAGTAATTCCTTTAAAGATAAATTTGGATGCCGTGGAGGTGGGTGGATCTCACCTAGTTTTTAAATACTGCCTTGAATTCACTTCTGTGACAGTCATAAGGTAACATAGTCACTGGAAGTGGATGGAACAGGCTCAGCTTAAAGAATTGTTTAAAGATTTAGATTTCAGGCAAAACTAAAATTTGAATCCCAATTGTAAAATGTAACTCTAGTGCTTGATAATGAGAAAAACCCCCACAACAGCAAAGGAGGATGCAGTACTGTGCATACAAAGTGTTTTCCTTTATAGTTGTCTTTTAGAGCAGATTAAGTATTTTTTTCAAATTTTACATGCACTTATTCTTTCTCTTTTCATCATGCTCATGACAATTTCATAATTAAAACTCACATTATTCATCACCTCCATTGACAAAAAAACCCTGAAAACTACCTGAAGTCTAATCTTCCAAATTCTGGAAAAAAACCCCCAAATTTTTCTAAGATTTATACTTTCTCAAGTTTCACAGTGAGTCTGACTCAGTTTAACTCAGAAAATACTGAAAGATACACTCAATTTTTAATCAAGAAGGTAATCTTACTAATTCAGCAGAAAAAATAGATACATTTTAAAATGATGCGCTAATAGGTTTTAATAGATGAGGACCAAACCCCTGGCAGAAATTTGTTCTTTAAAATCAATTAAAAAAACCAGTAATGCTATCAGAGAAGATAAACTGAAGTAAAAAATTAAGACACAACTTGTTAAAAAATGCCTTTTTTTCCAATGCAAAATTCTCCCTTTTATGAAACCTGTTGTGATGTTTATAGTTCAGAATGTTTCAACAGCTGGAAACAATCATTTTGGCTTTAACTTCAAGGAAAGAACCACCATTCTAGCGCCTCAGGTTGTTGAGAAAAGAAGAAAAAGTGAATTCAAGGCTCTAAAACCAGAGGACAAACAAAAGAATGAGTTATTTATTGTTTAAATCTCATGACTACTTAATGCATGGGGTTGGAAATAATTGCCTTTTCTCTAGGAGAAATATATTCTTCTTCCCTTATTTGTGGTATGGATAAAAATCACACTTCAGGTGTAAGTACTGTAGCTCACACAAGTTATTAATTATTTACAACAGAGATGAATATGCTGGCTTCCTTTACATTTATGAGAATACAGCGATGAACTCAAAGTATGAGTCTGAACTGAATAAAAATAGCTTGAGTATGTACGTAACAAAGCAGCAGATCTATTACATCCACCAAAATAATTAATCTACATAATCTCAGCCATATAAATAATACATACCTTTGAAAGATAGGCTAAGAATGTTAAAATGTAAAAGCCACGTTTAGTTCTTTTACACAATCACAGACATCCCCTAAGAAGAGAGTTGAAGGGAAAAGAGCTCTGTTTTGCGGAGGGTTAATTCATGTGTATTTAAACTGTTTACAGCCTGGGGGCTGGGAAGGAGGGGTGGGGAAGAAAAAACATTTCCCTCCTAATAGCATATGCTGTTCTAGTCTCCTTAAATCTGCCCAACTAGCAAAAAGAACTCAAGTAAGAGCAAAGAAAGACTACTTTTCTGTTTGGGCAAGAAGATATTCACCATCCTCACTGTTACATGCGCAACCAAGCAGTCCCACAGCAGCACTGCACTTAGGAAAATCCTTACAACTGAGATTCAAAATCTGTGATGCATCTGAAAAATATGATTTCATAATTTTGCACTCCCTCCCTCCCTGCAATACCATCTGACAAAGACACTTAGGGCTTGTACTTGTTTACGCTGATTTACTGTAAGGTTTGGGATTGAACACCAACCAAAAGTTTCTGACTACTTACCCACTCTTCCTCATCATACTCAGAATGATGGGGTATAGAGTCCTGCCTTTTAATCTGAGAAGGATGATCCTGGTGCTGTGAATCACCCCCTTCTTCTGCACTGTTTCTAGGCACAGCTGGTTTCTTGAGGACACAGCCAGGCCGGGCTGTGTACAGTGCTAAAAGGGCACTTCTGACCAGCTGATCCTTAAATGCATGCACAAATAACTCCGTCTAGCAAAAAAAACCAAACAAACAAAGAATGAAAAGTTTAGATCAAAGAATGCAATACTGCAACCAAAGTGGTATACCACTGAATTACCCTTGGAAAGAGTGGGTATTTGTTTCAGAGTGGCCTGAGAGGCAGAAAAAGTAGGCCAACAAACAATGAAGAACAGTTCAAGGGTATTAGGGACATCACCACATTCTACAATCCCAGTGTTCTAAGAATTAACCCAAGAGTACAGTATCTGTCACAGAGATCATAATCGTCTCATATTTTATTCTAGTTCCAAATTTCGCCTGCAGAGACGAGCCTCTACAAGAATCAGTTCCAGGAGTAACCAACCACTGCTCAATAATTTCTGAATAAGTGACAGAGAGAAGGTGATTAACAAATTCAAAGATCATCTTAAATAAAACCCGCCATGCTACACGGCTGAGTTTGCAGTATCTGCAAAAGCAGTCTTTCCAGAGATAAATTTTGGTACCTGGATATCAACCCAGGGTAGGTGATGACACCTGATTTCTAGCTTTATTTTATTTATTTAATTAAAGAAAGGACACACTGAAGTAGTTTCTTCATGTGTTCTGAAGATGTTATTCAATCACTGCATAATTTTTCCTAAATCCATCTTGATGACTGTCACAACTGGAGTTTTTAAAACCCTTCAACCTCCCTGTGTTATTTATCTACCTTCCACCCCAAAAAGAAAAGCAAAATGCTTTCTGCATATGGTTTTTACCATCTCTAGGTTGCCTCAACATAACAGCAAAGCCACAGTGACAAATAGCTGGAGAGAATCCTGATTTTGGTTACTTCAACAACTTTCAACAGGGTTCATCTCTCAGAGTGAGGAGGGCTGCTATATCACATCCAACACATCCCACTCAGCCGTCCAGAGCTACTCTCCCCAGTGAGAAGCCCTCGTTCACAGGGGATAATGAAACAATTCCATATTTCTTTCACAGCACAATCATATGAATTTATTTATCCCGGGTCAGTTGCCTTCCTATTTTCCCAGAACATGGTGGATTGTCATGTGCAGGTAGATTCAGATGCTGAAGTGCCTTGGTGCACACAATCTTAAATTAAACAGGCATGTGAAAAGTATGTAGGTAAGAGTCAGAGGAACCAGCCTGAAGAAGCTGGTGCACAAACCTAGGAAATGCTAGAAATAAAGGTTGCCCAGACAAGCTTCATGCAGCCCTCACACACTGCTTATGTGAGAAAATGTATCAACCCACCCCCGCCCAACCATACAAGTTCCGAGTGTCATCATCTCTCTTCCTGGAAGTCTTGCTTCTAGTTTCTGCACTTCTTAGTTCTATTCTTATTCCAACCCTTTTTCCTACTACTGGTTCCTCTTTTGTACACCTCAACTTCTATGCAACTTATTTTTCTTGCTTTCCTGTCTCAATACCCCCTTAAAAGTTTATTGATATTTAGACAACAATGCTCTAAATAGTTGGTTTTCTTCAGGATGATTTTCTTCAAGCTCCAGCTGCTGGATCAGGTACTTGGCTTGAGAAGTTTCCATTTTTCCCATTTTCATTATGTTTAGAAAAAAAAATATTTTTTATTGTGAAAAGGCGGAAAACATTTGCTGCAACTAAATCTCAAAAGTTTTGAAAGTAAGAATGTCAGACATATCTAAGCTATTATTTTTTAAAATCAGATTCGGGACTTCCTTTAGACCTGATCTGGGATTCTTTAGTGATTGGGCTTGGCAACAATACCCATGTCCCTGGCCATTTTACCAGACCCATTGTTTCTCCTTCTTACCAAGCTGGTGCCTCAGTTTTTAGGAGTGTTTTTAAAGGGTTTTCTTATATGTAGATCTTCAGGGTTGTCTCCCGGTAGTCCTGAATTGAACTACAGAACAATTTTAGTTTGCTAAATTTCCAGCCTCTACATGGTGCATGCTTGGAGAACAAATAAGTCTTTGGGGAATATTGCTATTAAATCATACCATTCTTTTCTAAAGAAGGAGCAAAATGTCTTTGAGACTCTTTTGAAGTTCCATATCAAGAGAGTCGAAACTATGTTACTTGTCTATCCTAAGAAATGGAAACATTATGATTTTGCTGAGGTTTCATGGCTCCTTTTCACCTCAAATTCTACTTGAGATCATTTCAGGTGTCTGCATCAGGCATGGCAGGTTCAAAAAAGCTTTAAATTTCAAAAAACTGTGAGCATTGGACAACTTGATATAAAGCATGTCCACTAGGACTGCGATGTGCATTAGGTAATGATCTGAAAAGTTCAAGTAATATAATTTAATACAAATATTTTATAGGGAAAATTAATTTTTAAAAGCAAATTGGTACAGAGGTGAGCCTCCATTTTTTCATACAGAGACTAAACTGCTTTGTAATTAAATTCCATTCAGGGATCCCATTGGTTTAAAAGCAATTTAAATTTTAACTGCATTTTCTAACCGCTCAGTACAGCTAAATTTGCAGAACATCACTATTTATAAAATTGCATTGAAATCACAAAACAAGTCTATACAAAGAAATGAAAACTTCACAAATTCTTTTAGATAGTCAACTAAAGAATATTTCTGCAAACAAAGATAGGCATAGCTGTAAAATGAATTTATCAAACCTTCTGCAAGCTGCAAATGCTGATACACTTGTCAACAGCTAAAGGCTTCCTTAATCAATTAACAGAAAGCGATGATAAAAGGTTACTCTCAGGAAAATACTATGGTAAATTGTAAATTAAATAGAGAGAAGTAAATGCATGCTTAATGTGAGGAAATAAGCTCAATTTAAGAAGCAGAAGTGGAATTATTTAATTTTCCATTTTCAATCCATGCAGGCAGTCCTTCCATTTCTAACAAATACTTAAACATACTTAACACTACTGATAGCTCAGATATACTCACTACTACCTACTTTCAGAATGAATTATTCTGTATATCAAGCTTAACTTTACCTTAAAAAACATTATATGCTTTTTAATAAACTTGTGGAATTGAATCACCAGGCAAATCATTTTTACAACTTCTTCAAACAGCTGTTTAATTTCTAAATTTCTATCAAGTTAAAACGTAAGAGCATTTCTTTTTTACATATAAAAAGTGTAGGAAAGATGGAAGAGCAGAAGCACTTCACATGCCTCAGGAATGCAAGTAGGCATCACGTAACTCTATTCAGCAGAGCATGAGCCACTTTGTCTTAAATATAATCAGGGACACTGATAGTCTCGGTTCTCCTATACTGATGTGCACATTAGATAGATTATGTTAGGACACCAAGATAATGCTTTGTACTAACTATAAGGGATCTAATTGCAGTATCATGTGGGTTCACTCAGTCTGGGGGGTTTGAAATGCTATTGCCCTTCCCTGAACTTGTTTCCTCGTCTTTGCTTTCCTCCCCATCTCTCTTCCCATCTTTACAAGGGGCTGTCCCTCCACACTTGCTTCCTCATCAGTGGTCAAACCCTATTATTTCTCCATTATCTGTCTTCTCCTCAGAGCAAATTTGGGAATAGGGAAGCAGGTATTGAATTATTCATGCAGCAGCTGTTCAGGCAACTGGATTAATCTCTTCCAAGCAAAAGGTGGAGGTTAGACAGACATCCACGCACTATACCAGGTGAGACTCCTCCTCCTTTTGGGAAACTGTGCTCACATTAAATCCCCCCCATACGCAACTAAATCACCAGCTATAAATGTTAAATATCTGTGACTTTTGCAAACTGAATGGATTGTCTTTTTTTGACCCTTTTCTATAGTCTGATGCTCCAATGAGACGTGGTTTAAACAGTGGTTTAGTTTCACAGCTGCCTGTAAACTCTGCAAACTCTGAAATCATCCACTCCTCCTGCCAGAGAGGCTACAGCTAACGCACAAATTCCTTCACAACCACACTTTGAATCTTCAGAACAAACACTTCTTTGTCTGATTTGCTTTACCTGGGCCTATATATTTCTTTGAACTAACCACTAACAGAGCAGCTCCACTTGTTCTGTGCACAGCTAAAAACAGCCTCCTACATGGAAAGGTACGCTATAATTGCTACAATCTCCCCATAAATTCCTCTGTTTCATTTCCACGCTGAATTCTGCTTTCCTATATTATCCCAGTGACTCCAGTGTTCTAAGAGCTACTGTGAATTCACACATTTTCCCAGAGCAATGTTTCTCTCCCTCATGGTTCCAATGCCATGCACCTTCACAGCGTGTGGTCGAGTTCAATATTCAGATTTGAAACTCTCCCATTGAACGAGGTACTTCTGGGATAATGGTGCTCAACAGACCACAAGGGTTGTCACTTCCAAACAGCTGAAGACATATTGAAATGGTTATCAGTATTATTTTTAAGACATAATGAGATCACATTACAGAAGGGACAGCCCATGGAGTAATGGAAAACTTTTTCAACCTCTCAGGCCATAGCTATACTGCTTAATATTTTAAAAGGATAACATACTCCATATGCTTAAAAGTATTATAGACTTCAGCTAATCTCCAATATCTGGCCATGAGACAGACAGAAAATATTATCTTCCTGAAGTTAGAACTAACGAAACTAAGATGAGGAAAAGTCTACAGCTATAGAGAAATATAATATGAGAAAGAGAATTAAAATTTAAGACCTCCTGGTGACAACTCCCTAGCTTCTTCCAAGCTGTATCACCATTTCTGATCATGCTATTATTCTAAACCTTATGCACAAAACCTGGCTTGAACCATCTCCCACAAGCAGCAGCTTGAACTGTCACAGAAAGGGAATTAAAAATAATGATTTATCATACCAGAGAACTATTTATAATAAACTATTTTGATAAACCCCAGTATGTGGCCACTGGAGGACAAAAGAGTCTCATAAAATTAAATTAATTACACTTTCAAATAAAGACAATCTTTATATATTTCAATAAATTTCTACATGGAAAGCCTACAGAAATGCTAAATAGCATTCTCTTTCTAATAGCAACATTTTAAAGCTTATTTTAGCAGAGATTATTTAATATTTCCTGACGCTGTGAAAGTCAATTTATGCAGAAAAAAAAAACCAAAACAGCAGTTAGAGACTTGGTTATTCCATTTTCCATTGCAGTGAAGATTTGAATCTTACTTTTTCTGAAAGCATCTTTAAAGAATTCTTCAAGCTGTCCGGGGAACGCTGGCTTGCAGAACTAAGCAGCAGGTCTGCATGGCTTGATATAAGAGGTTGTAGGTGGTTGATGTTGCTGAGAACTTCTTTTGCCTTGGCTGTGTTTTCAGGTGAATAGTAAATACACTGGTATCCAGTACTGTAATAACAGAGAGAGTCACATAATGGCAAAATAATTTCTGCTAATTAATAACCATGCTGATTGTGCTAAAAACCTTGCCACTGCTTTTACAAAAAAAAAAAAAAAAAAAGCCAGATATCTGAGGTTCACTTCATTGAATGGTCCTTCCTTTAGGGGCAAAACCAAATCCTTGCCTGAACAGTAGCATACAACAGTCTGCCCACCACCAAACAATCCAAGTAGTACTCTTCAACCTAAAAGTTCCTCTGAGTGACTGATCTGAACACATTTTTATGTGTTTCTTTTAAAAATTATAATTCTGGAGAAACAAAAGGTCTGACCAAATCAAGTAATACTCACAAAGAGCAGAAGGCTCCTTATTTTTCCAGCTGAACTCCCAAATGCATTATTCACTACCTCACAAAGTCTTTCAAAACGAGCCATTAATGTTTAATTGATCAGTGGCCCACACTATGTTTTGATTAGCATTAGTGATGTCCAGCAAGCGGTAACAACCCGATTTATCTCAAATAAGAAATAGGTGTCTAATTTGCAAAAAAAGACACAGAAATGGGGTGTGGGAGCTAATAACTATAAAAACACACAAATGCATATTGTGAACTTCCTAATTTCCTTTCAGTTATTCACAAACTATTGCAATTCTTTTGCAGAACTTCTTTTCCTATCCGTCTTCCTCTTCTTCCCACTTCCCCATACCCAAACACTTACTAACCATGCAATATCCTCTTACACCTTAATTACCAAATACCATTTCATGAACACACCTACTGGATCTTCACTGTAGTATACAGTTCCTCACCTAAAAAAAACCTTACATATGTAATTCTTCCCTTTGTAAATCCCTGCTTTGGTCTTTCAGAGAAATGAACCAAAATCTTTTGCAGTTTCATATTAACCTATAATGTCAACTTGGGGAAAAAATGTAACCAAGCAACTCCTGGCAGATTACCAATGCCAGAGGAATGCACATACTATTACTTCCCAGTTGGTTGTTTGCATCTCCCTTCTTTCCTCTTCTGTCTTTTAATCATACATGCTTCAGTCTCTTTAACCCTTTCACCGTTTTAACTTCTTTCTTAATTTTCTTAATCAAGACCTGAATTTTGACACTTGTGCAATCCTTTGAACTTCAAGCATTGCTTTTCATGACAGTCTTTTTCCAGATCTCTTCACTCCCAATTTTCCCCTTTGTGTCTTCTAGTGTCCCTTCCAGTTCCTTCTCATTAGTTTTCTACAAGTTGGAAATTAAATTTATTTCAATAAAGGACATACGCAACATAAATTCAGAAGTCCAAATGAAGTCTCTTCCATAAAACTTAAAAGGCTTAAACATCTTGTTAAATAAGGATAGATTCAAGCAGTCTTAAAATTAAGCCTCTTGCTGAGTTACAGTCCCAAAATCCACAATATCCCGTTCTATTTTTCTGTCTTTCACCCATGTCTCCATTTTCAGATACAATTCTTTGTAGAGGCAGTCAGGCATCTTAGTCACCAAAATTTTGCCATGATCAGTCATGCTACCAGCCACATCAAAATTACTCCTCATCTCCAACTCACAGTCCCCTACATAATTTACTAAACTGCTGAGTGAAGTGGTAAGAATTCTGAATATTTCAGCAAAATTAATTGTATAAACCCTCTTCCCTAATGAATGGGGAAAAAACCCACAAACCTCTGCCCCTCCAAAAAATAAGGAAATGGCCACAATTCTACGTTTGAGGTGGCAACACTTCCAAAGTCAGATCTACCTCTACATTCATGGCAACTCTCAAGCTATCAGACTCAGTAGACAAGGCAGGGACAAGAGTAACAGTCTGTGTTAATTGTATTGAAGACACAGTCTTAAAAGTGCTGACACTCCTCTAATTCCCCTTCAGGCTTCTCTCTCCTTTATCAAACAGCCTTTTTTCAGGCTGAATCTGGCTAATGCTGTTATCAAGCTCGCCATGCACATATTGCTTTCTGGGATTTCCCTCAGCCCTTAATTCCCTAATGATTTCCACTGATCCCCCACAGCTCTAAGCTTCACAGAATATTGCAGCAGAAAAGCTACAGGCAAGGCTGTAAAACAGAGGGAAGAGCAATACTAAACCTGTGGGCAGTTCTCATTGTAGTAAGGTAAATCATAGCTTTTAAATAAAGGAAACAGTGAAGAGAGACTGACTCTTTCTTCAGAATTGAGTGTTTTATGAGATTTCATTATCTGGCTAATTTTAACACTCCCTGAACCCCAGAAAGCATAAGACAATTTCAGATATTTAGTTTTTTTCACAATTTCAGGGAAAATCCCTCCCTCCCTCCAAGAAAGTGTGTAATTGTTTGTCAGAAACAACATGTTTGGGAGTATTTAAAGTTTCTAATTGTTGTGTCTCAACACTTTTGAATCTAAAACTAGCCTGAGATTTTCTGAGGCCTTACTGTTCATGAAAAGACATTACTACTTACAATTCAGGGAAGTTTCCTCATCTGTAACTACTTTTAGAGCTTGCTGACACATACTGCTATAGTATATAAGTATTATTACTTAGAAGAAGCAGCTGCCAATAGAACTTACTGGCACATAAAACTTTTCACGGGTGTCCTAAGGCACAAACTGGATGAAATTTCTGCATTAGGCTAAAGGCCACATGGGTAGGTCCAGTGCCGGAAAGCAGCAGCCTCATGATATGCAAATTACAAACCTTTGATATGCAAATTACATTATTGCACATGTACCTTTTGTAAAATCTATAATAATGTCTTCTGGGATAAGTTTCAAAGTTTTCACTGAACATATAAATCCACGCTTGATAATTTTCATATATTGGCACCATCACTGACTATGAACATGTGACTGCCAGAGGTCATTTCAGTTTTAAAATTACTTTAAGGACATTGTCATGTAATTTGAATAAATATTACACTGGCTACATCTCTAATTTTAATCCTAGATTTAAAAAGTTTTTGCCTGAGAATAAATACTGCAATATGCTACATGTCTAGTTTTTAATGACACTCCAAGTTACTCCACTCCTGCCGGTAACTGTGTAATTTGGGTGACTGAGTTAAATTGCTACCACCTGGGACTGGGTTAAAATCTTTCAACAACGAACATTTGACCTGGCATTTTTCACGGTCAAAACCACAGACATTCACATCAAGAATACACCTAAAACATAGACAGCAAGTACATCTGATCCCAGACAACTTTGAGCTTATGCACGTTACTGAAGATAGCAATTCAATGGCTTATTTATGCAACACATGTATTCTGTCCAAAGTGCAAAGTTTTGATCAAAAATAAATTGCCACATAAAAAAAATCTGAACAATTCACTGTCTCAATAAATAAAACTGAACCATATGATCAATGTCAAGGTTATGAAAACAGGCCTGAGAGAAACCAGAATTTTAAATTAATTTTTTTTTTTATTTCCTTAAGATTCCCTTGTAAACTTGGAAATTTTAATTTTGAACACTGAGGAAAATTAAGTCATATTATTAGTTCTGCCTATAATGCTCAAATCTCTACGAATCCTTATCTCAAGGCAATGGCTAAGGCTGGACACATAGACCTTTTCCTGCTGTTCTTCTATTTCCTCTTCTTTCCTAACAGACCCTTGGAGTAACTCTATCTCAATACCTTCAGCTGGTAATGGGACATGAGTTTCACCAAAAAGAAAGGTCAAGATGGCCTCCGGTTCTCTAGAGACCTAAGTGGGACAGATGCCACAGCATCATAGGTGAATCTCACACTGAATCTTGCTAGGAAGACTCACTCCAGGAAGGCTGAATGCCTAGGGAAAGCCTTCCACAGATCTTCAAATTAACTTTGGAGCATCTTTACATTGGTGGAAAGGTGCAAGCAGCCTTTAATGTAGGGGAGAATCTTATGCTGGGTAAGTGAGCATGGTTCTTATCAGAAGGAAAAAAGTTACTGTGCCCCACCACAAGCCTGAAGTTAAATGGTGCCTTTCAGTGGAGCCATCCCTCGGCAGCCTGCTGAAGAGAGATTACAAAACAAAATGGCAAAGACACGGATCCAGTCTCCTCCTGTCACTACGGGAGTCCACACAGATGGAAGTTTCTTGTTCTCCAAAACACGCAATCCTAACCTTGGCAGGAAAAGTCCTTCCCTTCTTTTACAGCCCCAGTCTCCTTTCTTTTATGCCCTCTTAAGGAAATGCTTCAGGCAGTTCTGTCCAGAGAGTCCAGCAACTGGAAAATACTGTGATGAGAATTTTATATCTCAATGAATAGCACAAACTTCAGCAATTTCTCATCTCTGTGAAAAGTGCTATGAACTTTTAGTCTTCCTTTGACAGTAGAGATTAGAACAATTAGATCAAACACAGATCATTATTATATCAACATTCTGGAATTTTCTGTGAAACAATACTACTTCAGGGTCCTCAGAGCATGGAAATGGGTTGAAGGTTATGAAATTTGGGTAATAGGAACCCAGGAGATTGCAGCATTAATAAAATCTCTGGTAACAGATATGTTAGTGAAGGAGCACACCTCATATCTTGACCAAAAATTTAGGCCTCATCAAAGAGGAAGGGTGCTTTTAGATAGTTCAAAACCAAATGAAATTATTATAGCTTTAAAATAAAAAAATCAACATTACTGTTCCACTTTTAAGTTTGAGCTAATTTAAAACAGGATAACTTCCAAACAGCTTGCTAGAAATTATGTATAAAACCATAGTGAATCACCACAACTAATTCAGCCTGTGGGACACTTCTGTTTTTCTTGATGGTTAGAACTGTAGCATTAAAAAACTTGCAATCATTAGTCTATGTGTCTTGATTAAAACAAAGATGGTTGAATTAGATTTTAAATAAGAAAAAAAAGCCCTTTGTGTATCTCGAAAGTGATTTATGAACACTTCAAGCAGTGAGGCATTATATGGGTATAACTTACAGAATATCTGCCTTAAATGTTCCTGCACAACTGAGCTCTAAAAATAATAATTTGCTGTGCCATCTAGACTGATGAGAAGACAAGCCCTTCTATTTGCTGGAAAGAGAAATAATCTTCACTAGCAGGCCAAAAAAAGACTGTATCTGAACAACTGACTGACTTTCTCTTTCAGCTAGAAATAGCAAAGGAAAAAATAAAAAGAACAATCCAATACAGCATAAAGAAAAATATTCTAAATAAATGTATATCCTAAACGTATAATTAATATTCTGCAATGATTTGCCATACCTTAATCATCACATTTCAATTACTTGAAGTGCTATCATACCTAAACAAAATATAAAAAAGCATCAGTTGTTCTTACTGGTCTCATGAAGCTCCCCACTAGCTACTAAAGGGACATATATATATATACTAGTCATACCTTATAGACATGACTGATGTTTCTAGTCGAAGAGCCTTTTATCTGTCTCTTTTTTACAGATAAAAACCAGTATGTGAATGGGTTATAAAGCAATGGAACGGGCTTCAGATCACATACCATAAAGTATTATATTTTTCACCTGGAAGAAAAGCTTTTCTTGCTCTTACTTCAGATCATATTTTTAGAAATCTGCCTTCCTTTTTTTTCTTTTAATATGACCTGCTTGATGGTAACAAATGAGTGGAGAATTGCAAAAATACAGCCTTTTTTGAAGATATTATTATACAACGCCTTCCTCTCTTTTGTCTGCACAAAAATGTGTATTCTGCATAATAGAAAACATGCCAGAACCATCTTCAGATGCACATTTTCCACATTCTTCTGTTTGATAAACTTTCACAAAATATGTCGCAGTCTTGCTTTGATTTGGCAATTGCGAATGCTGCCAGGTAACAGTTTCTCTTGTCTGTTAATTCCACAAATCTAGGTTTGAGCAAGGAATATTTTGTGATATGCTGACACCATTGAATATTTTGATAAACTGCTCTAATAACCAGACTAAAGGTCAAAGACATGCAAGGTATTTTGTCATGTCTTGAAAGATATCGGGATCAGCTTGAGAACCAATCTCTTCCCACATCTTCCTGGGTTTTTAGCTCACTTAGCCTAGAGGAAATGGCTGCTGAATCTGCACTTTATTTCCTGTTCATTCTATATTCTGACTGATATTTCAAGGTGTCAATTCTTCCTTCAACCAAATCTTCAGAAAGGCTGCCCCCGTTGTAAAACTGAAAATTTAATCTGTAAATGTAGCCCCTGGAAATGCTGTGTGTCCCCAAAGCATCCTCATGCAGCTAAACAAAAAGGTTCATGCAAAATAACGTCATTGTTGCCACAGTGAAACAAATTTCTCCGTGGTAAGAATGAGAATGGTACTTTTATGTATTTATTTAACGTAGATCCACTCCTGAATATTCAAATAAGTGAGATCACATTGAGAACTTGCTTGCCCCTGTCTTTCAACTAACACAGGTTCTAGCTGAGGTGAAAAAAAACAAACCTGTGGAGTTTTCTCTGAGCTGTCCTCAAATGTAGTAGGAAAGATGAATTTTGGAGTCTTCCTCTTTACTTTGTGGGAATTCATACCCTAAGTGACCAGTTCCTCGGGTCTGGTAAATGATTGGCTGAAAATTGCAGTCAACCTTTTTCAGTGGTCAAACTTAAGCTTGTTAGCCTGACTCAGGCTCTGTTTTTAGAAAGAGTCTGACAGGATAGTAACATAATTACCCTACTTGTATCATCCTGCAGACAGAATTCTGCTCTTCCAGGGTAACACGGAAATGAAAGGCAGCTGCACTGTCAGAGAAAAGGTCTGGTATCCTGTTCTTGAAAATCACCAAAATACAAGTGTTTCTGATGCTGCAGAAAAATCTAAGCAGCAGGGCAAATGTAAGGTGATGTGTAGGCACTTGAAATAGGTATGAAATGCCTTGATAAAACCTGCACAAAGCTTTACCCAGTGCTCCCAAACACAATCCTTTATCAACTTAGATGTCTACGTGGTCGATTCAGTGAAATAACAGCAAATGAAAATGAGAAGAGGCTGTGCTGCAGCAAGTATCCTTTGTCATCCTTGCCTTCTGACACTGCACAGGAGATGAAGAAAGGAACCTCGCCCATCATCTCCTCTCCCCTGTTACAGGCAACTAAGAAACAAGGGCACTGTCTAATCAATCCTGTGAGATACTGCAATATGTATTCTCCCAGGAAGAACTCAGGAAAGACTAGTTCCCTTCCCTATATGGCATTTTCCCTTTTTTTCTCCAATGAAAAGCAATCACAGAGAATAATTTACTTCACAGCTATCCTCCATTTTTTGAAGTCACATATCTGCCAACAAGGATATGCTGCAAAACTGAGCAAGTGAGAAACAGTTCATTTTCTGAAAGCTGAACACTGTGAGGACTGGAACTGTAAAGTTCTTTACATCACTTATCACTCCAATTTCTTCTTAAGTAATATAATAAAACCTCACTAAACACCATTGCAACTAATTAATCAGATAGTAAAGAAGGAGATACTTTAAGAAATTACTTTAGGTATTTTCTTCATTGGAAAATATGTACTTCATAGGCCTCCATGTGATGGGGATAAGGCTGCCTATACCAATCTGCTGACAGCAGAGTATTAACACAATGTTCAATTGTCTTACATGATCAATGATATTCATGTTTCATTGGCAAGCTTTGATATCAGAGGCGGTCAGAGAAATGAAAGATTTTAGAAGATTTAACAGGGTTTTTATGTTATGGAGTGCAAAAAAACCCCTAAAACAACCCAATAATACAGCTTGCAAAGCAAATATAATTGCTGGGTTTTGTTTTGATTTAGTATTGATGCCAACCGCTATTCAACCTAGAAGTCAGCATTAGATTTTTATAATTTCCCTTTTAATTCTTTACAATATTGTATCCATGAAGCTTTTTTGAGCCTTGAATACAACAGAATTCATTTCCTATGGAGCAGCATGATGATTTAAATCAGAGTCCTTCCTGCATTCTCTTTCAAATGCTGTGACACTGATTGCATGGCGTTGGCACTGTTAGTTGAAGCACTGAGCAGTCACAACTATGGGTACTGCCAGTGACAGCTGTGGCTGCTTGAAAATCAAAACAGCCATAGCAACAAACACAAACACATCCAGTTCTTAGTTAGCAAAATATGCAACCAACACTTTTGTACATGTTCAGCAGTTAACAAAGCATTTGAGTACAGCAATGAAATGAAAACTTTATTTTTGCTTAGTCTTATTTTGGCTTTCTGAAGAATAGGAAGAATTTCTTACTTATTTCACAGCTGCACTAAAAATATTTTTTCTTAACATATGCCCAGGGTTGTCAGAAATATAGAAAGATCCTACTTTAAGCTACTGTTTCTGTATTGAAAAATTGTCTATAGCTACATTCCTTTTAGCACAAGAATTACCAAAGAGATATCTCATTCTGAATGACATGTTTTCGAGCACTGATATACCTCAAACCTTCTGAAATATGGGAAAAAAAATTCAAAATTTTGAATCATAGAATTTTTAGGATTGGAAAAGGCCTCTGAGTTCATTGAGTCCAACCTTTGACTGAACACCACCACATCACCAAGTGACACGTCCTGTTGTTTCTTGAACATTTCTGGGGATGTTGACTCTACTACTTCCCTGGGAAGCCCGTTCCAACGCATGATAATCCTTTCCATAGTTAAATTCTTCCTGATGTCCAACCTGAACCTCCCGTGATGCAGTTTGAGGTAACACTAAAAGTAGACTGTGCTTCAATTCTGTAGTCTAACAAAGCAGAAAAGATAAAGAAAATATGCAATGCCCAATCCTACTAGATTTGAATATTCCCTGCATTCAGGAGGGTAAATTGTTTTGTTAATCAGTAAGCTCATAATGTTTTAATGCAACTTTAATGATATTTTCCTAGCTATTTGAAAGAATACTTACTTTCTTCTTTCTGCCTCAAATTTACTCAGCAGTTTCCGGAGACCACCATTCTTAAATCCTTGGAAATGTGCTGCTGGGGCTCCCACAGTGATGACATCATACAAAGCATCTGGAATGGGAGCAGACAAACACAGAGATTTGAATATGCCTGCCCCCAAGGCATGGCAACATTATGACATCTACTCTACAAAACATGAGGACAAAAAGTCTACATTATTTCCAAGGAAAAATTGATAATCTGTGTCTCAAGGAGGCCCAAGAGCTAATCAATCTTTCCATACAGCCACTTGCACACCCTAGAAAGTTCACCTGATTTATGGCTACATCTAAATTATATGCTGCAGTGTAGAACAATATTCTAGCTCTGCAGTTTACAAAGCTGCCAAGTAAATTGGCCCCTCGTGTATTTCACTTTATTACCCCTTTCATTATTTAACTTGTAGTCATGTTGAGATGCACAGATTCAAGCATTTTAGAATCAAAAGAGACCATTATAGGGAATAGTCTGACTCTCTGAATAACAGAAACAACAGAATTACAGCTAATGATTCCTGCATCAAGCTTATGCATCAAGCTTATGTCTGCTGGTTGAGTGAAGGCATCTCTTTTTTAAGGCATCCAATCTTGATTTAAAGACTTTAAGTTACAATGAATTCACTGCATTCCCAGAGAAGTCAATCGGACTATTAAAAATCTCTACTTCTTTTCTAGTTTGGATTTGTTTGGATATAATGCTAATGGACATTCAGATATAATGCCATTTACTGCTAAATTGAAAAACCCCGCTCTAAACCAACAACTTACTTTTTATATGAATTCATGAACACAAAGTCAGTTGTTTTCAGCTGAAAAGCTACCAGAATAGGAAATAAAACCATACCACTGAAATTCTTGCTAAGACAACAAAGTGTTGCTGCTCTCTGTATATACCTGATGTCTTATGACATACAGGATGAACTTTTTGTCTGGATATATGCTTACAGAAGTAGAGATGAAACACCTTTTTAAAAGGAACCTGTGATTGATTGTCAGTGTAGAGATGAAGATTTATTTATATCCCAAACCACAATAATTATTTCTTCAAAGTTTAAATTTATGTTTGCTCTAAGCAGTATCTGTTTTGTACTCAAGCTTACTGCAGGTATAAAAATACAGTTCAGAATGCCTCATTCTTAAAATGTATTTCTAAAGGAAATATTAAAGGATGTTTTTTATGAACTGCTTTATTCATCAAGGAAGCTTGCCATGTAAATTAAAATCTAGTCCTCTCCTAAAATAGAACTTTTCTTGCATTCTGATGATAAATATCCCTAGAAGCAAGAACACTGTACAAATTATTCAGTTAATGAACTATGCTTTACTTCCAGAGTTGAATCTCAGAACATATTTGCTCAAATTGATTTGAACTCTAATGAATTGGTGACTCTTCAATTTCCATTTAAAAGGAGAAGAGACATAATTTCATTAGCCTAAGGTGAGCTTCAAGATTCTTAAATAGCCCATTCTTTCAGGTCTTAATAGAGATTTATCCATAATACATAATCTTGGGTTATTAGAGCTCCATCAGTACTTGACAATAAGTATTCTCTTGCTTAAAACAATAGTTGCTTTAAACCAAAATAAGAGATGAACTCATCAGGTTAACTGAACAATGGGCTCTGAATATGTTTATAGATAACTGATGAAATTACAGGAGAAAATTTAAAAGACTAAAGCCTGGTTCTGGCTCTGTTTTAAAAATAAACAGTGACCCTGCTGATAGTTACTTTGGAGGGGGGATTTGCCCCCCTTTCATTCATCTAGTGGCCACTTCTCAGCACGGTCAAAGAGCAGCTGTTTGAGACACAAACGCACCCACCTCATGTAAAGTGAACACAGGAGAGTGAGGATGGCAAAGGAGGAGAAAACGTCTACAGTTCTGGTGATGGGCACAGGGCAATCTCTCTGCCACTTTCCAGAGCACAGTACACTGGAGTAGACTTACACATCAGTGGAGCTCCTTCTGAAGGACATGCAGTGTCAGCATGACTGCACTGGTACAGAAGTGCTCCAGAAACTCAGAGCCATCACCCACTGCAAGAGCAACCACTGCTGACATGTCTCTGCACTGATGACAGAGCTTAAAATGCAGCAGAGAGCCATATGAGTGGTATCATATTGTCAAGAACAGCCCAATCTCGAATGTGAAGCAAACCTGCTTGCCTTCACAGGAGGCAGTCAGTGTCCCAAACTGGCAAGATGCAAAATAAAAATCATTTCACTTTGCCAAATTTATTTCAAACAAGCACGCAATGTATAGACAGGGACAAAAGCAAAGCTATGCCAATGTATAAATTTAACTCCTGTAGTATGATGAACAGAGCAAAATGTGGTGTTTATCAAATGGATAGGGATACAGTTATCCCACAAGGAAACAGTACTTTTCTCAAAGTTGTTCCTACTGGAAGTTTAAACAGACAGGTACTTTCTATTCCACGTCAGTATCCAATAACAACCCAAATCGAAGTTCATTAAAAGTCAACCTTGACATGTTATTAAACATGTCAAAAAAATATCACGTATCAACGTGCATACACATGATAGATGGGATTAAAACACATCTTGCATTGCCAAAATTAAGACATCTGAGAGTGTAAGAGTTAATGAGAGCTTTATGGCTCATCATTTTGCAAATGGCCACCTCTGTGAATGTTTACATGCTTTCTTTTTTTATTCTCCCCCCCTCCCCTGTCAGTCTCCTGGTTATATTCCAGGTACCATTGATATATGCTAAGCAAAGCATGAGATGAGAAAGACCAAGTTGATGTCAAAGTGCTGCCTACTTGAGATTGATAAGCAATTGCTAAAATCTGTTCAAACTGTACATATCTAATACAAGACACAGTGAACAAACTTCTAAATTTACAAGACAATTCTAACTTATCTCTTTCCCTTCTAACTTATCCCTTTTAGATTATGGTTTAACCATGTGCCCCAAGCAAAGTAGTTTTGGAGGAGAAAGGAGAAAAGTCATAAAAAACCAAAATGAAACTCAAGTAGTGTAAAATTTATGGGTGATTAAGTGTCGTATTTCATTCCACATTTTTTAATTTAGCAAATAACAATACAGTGTCCTGTTCCTGGAGAGGTTTTCTTGAAAAGACATAGTGTATTAAGGTCCTGGTCACCATTATAAACATAAAAATGCTTTTGAGTTAACTAATTAATTTCAAAACATTAACTAAATTAAAATCTGTGCTGTCATATTATGTCACTATAAATGCCCATCTTGTTAAAATGTTTGGAGGCACTGTTTTTAGTAAAAGAAATAACAAAATATTGAACCAATACAGTATCTAACAGATAACTGGAAGACCCTACGTTCCAACTTGGAAGTGGATGAACACCAGCCTCACATAATATAATGCTCCTATAATCACTGTATGTACCTACTCTTTTACAATCTGTTTCGATGCAGAGTGTATTGATAAGGTAAAAACCTTACAGAGTGTAATTTCCGTATTTGTACAGTGACAGCAAATTTAACAGATCTCAATTTATCAACAAATCATTCACTGAGCTATGATTTGGCCACTTGCATGTATCAGTATAATCTTTTATCTGTAAAGGATGCTGCTAAAAATTATATGCAAGCAGCAGCAACGAAATTATGTATTAAGAACAATCACAGATGACATTACAGAAAATTATCCCCTTTCCAGGAGGTATTAGAAGTTTGCGGTATTTTCAGCAACATCGGTAGGGATGTCTTCACTTAACACCAAGTAAATACTTTCGTGGCACACGGTAGCATTGTATAAGAAATAGGATATATTAAGTTTAGAAGTAATATTGTCCTTAATGCAACTCATACCACCTGGTGAGTTCATCCCAGAAACATCTAGAAGGAAAATTATTGTGCCATGCTCTATCACTATCTCTGGTGGCAAACTGGGGAGGGGGAAAAAAAAAGCCACCTTAAAACAAGAGAGTTAAGACTGGCTTTTACAGCACACTGACACTGCGGATCACAATGAAAAATTAAGCTGATGCCCGAGAAGGACGTGAATCTTACTGAACATTGTGCAGTGTGTCAGGACGAATCATGACAGTATAAGTTCTCCACTGCTACAATAGAATATTTTAAACCATGTATAGGTTACCAATACATTTCAGTGAACATACATCCTGAATTTACTTATTTCCTTGAGGTGCCATGGGAACAAAACAAGTACAACATCCCCAGAATTTATTTTTAGAAAAGAACTTAGGAGAAATTTAGTTAACGACTCCTCAGTTTTCCAAGACATGCAGTCAGTATCCCAAACTTGTGGTTTCAGAAGATGAGGCAGAGAAATTCCTTGCACAGCTTTAACTTCGGACCCAATTTCTACATTTCAGCTCAGTCTCAGGGTTTCTGGTCAATCTTGGCAGCAGTTTGTCTTGGTGCAGGTTTTGGAATTTGGAGCAAAATGGGGCGGATGGGCAAGCTGGTCACTTCCTTGACCTTATGATTTAGCTACTGTGGTCCTCAGTTGTGGACCTCAACTGAGCACATACTCAGTTGCTCCAGAAATTTTGTAAACAGCAGTCAAAACTGAAAGCTTTGGTTTTAGAAGCAGATACACAGACATAAGAGAATGAAATTAAACCCTTCACTAATACCAACAGGTTCCACATAGATGCATGAAAAAACCCCACACCAAACAAAAAAAAAAAAAAAACCCAAAGCCACACCAAAACAAACAAAGAAAAACCCAACCAAACAAACAAAACCCCAAAACAAAACCAAAACAAACAAACAAAAAAACCAAAACAAACAAAAAACCAGCAGGAAATAACCACACAAACTTTATAGAGCCCATTAGACAAAGTGAAAAATTAAACCCTTTAAGACTGTACAGCCGCAGAGACTTTTAAATAATGAATTAGGAAGTTTGATTTTGATTTTATTTAAAACATAAACAGTTGTCAAACAAATAAAACCCACAAGCAACAATTTAATAATACAAGAAAACTGTATCAAGCCATACTCCAAGAATCTTACAAACAAGCTAATACTGTACCAATCTTCACTGATTGGCAAAACGCATGGAACACAAAATGAATCTCAGAATTTTCTTTAAAAGTCCCTGTACTTCTTGTGACATTCTTTTCTCCTCAGTGTTCTTCCAAATCCAAATGTAAGTCCAAATTGCACATAAATTTATCTCAGAAAATCAATTTAATATTATTACTTTCCACACCTTTTATCTGTAGCATCTTTATGTCTCAATCACAAAGTTTAACAATACTGTTGCCATTATTCTATCATTAAGTGAAAAATTCAAACTGACAGAGATTCAACTCTCTAGTCAGCACACCTTTCAGTTATATTGTGGTTTTATGTTTCACCTAAAAGCATGTCAATCTAATGCTCACAATTGAAACTGTATGTATAAAGATATTTACATCCTAAAAAGGGCTAAAATGGAAGCCATACCTCTCAGTTGCAAATTTAACTGAATTTCAAAGCATACTTTGTCATACTTGGAGAATTTCTCTGCAGAATATACTTTACCTTTCAACCGAGGACTATGCACGTGCATTCTTTGCAGATGAAGATTTATTGGGATGAATTCTAGTGTTTTTTCTCCTTTGCTACAGCTTGATTTGAAGGAAGAACCTGAAAAAAACAAGAGTTTAAAGAATCATTATCTTAAGCACACAGATGTTTTGTCTTCTCTCTAATGCGAGGACAATACTTGTATGTGAGAAGCCTTCTTTAATTTTCTTTTAATGTGTAATTGTATATTAGGAGATGAATGGTTCACTAACTGAGTCTCAGCATGTATCCGCACTGAAAGCACCAAGCCAGCTTTTAATTCACAGAACAATCTAATTTTTTATTCTAGGTGACAGATATTTTTTCCTGCTGTCTGAAATCAGTCTGCAGTCTGCTGGAATAATGTCATAGTAAATGTCCATTATGTTTATTCTGTGCAGAAAACACAAGGGTGCTGAGCTATAATGACACCACATCTTTGCCAAATGACATTTTTTTCTTCAAACAGAAGTATTATATTGACTAGGCTATGCACTCTTCCTAGAAAGTTCAAATAAAGAAACACGAACAATCTTAAGGAAAGCTGTAAATTAGTTTTCTTTCTAAAAAGCCAGAATCACAAGGGAAAAAAAAAAAAAATCTGGCTGCATATTTCTAAAGTATGAGGCTATGAGTAACTCTGTGGTGGTACAAAAGAATATAAGTAAAAGTCTGACAGCATGAAAATAAAATTTATTTGGAGATATTTGATACAGAATATAAATAAAAGGGTGTAGACTAAGAAAGAGACGTGGTCTTGTCTTCTCACTCAGGCAGACCAACATTTACTTAGACCTTTTTTTCAGCATCCTATAATTTTGTCAATTATTAATCATTAGAACTAAAATTCCTCTGATTCAGATAGAGTTTTTAAATAAGTTTTGTCAAGGTTCAACTGTTTCTTGAAAGACAGAAACAAACAAAAAGGTAACAGAAATACCTGAAATTCTTCTTTTGGACTTGCTCAATCAAGACCTGCTAGGGTTTATCTGTTGAAACTGCCATAGATTGCAAGGGGACTAAGCATTGAGCCTCCCCACGCAAATCACACTGCCAGAGGGCACCAGTGATGCTCCAGACCAATCAAACTTGCTTAAGCTGTTCCCTAATCTTAGTAACTTCAATTGATAATTTAACACAGATGAAGAGCAAAGGTAGGAAGAAAAGCAATTGACACGAGTCAAAGTTTCAGATCAGAGAGGAAACCTGGGGATGCAGAATGAAACCAGGAGCTGTTGATGATACAACGGGAAACCTACAACTGGGAAGCACAGAGGGACAATTAGAGGGATAGGGAAAGGAGCTGAAACTATCAGGAAAGAAATGACAGTAGTGCAGGCAAGGAGCTTGTAAGTAATTAGAAAAGAAAACAGAAAGGGTGCAGATTATTTCTGAGAATTCAGCTGAGACCAAGATCAGAGCTCAAGGAATGATAACTTGAGACCTGAGACAAGGACACACTGGCTGCCTAAGAGAAGAATACGATGACAGCAGATAAAATGGACAGTTTAAAGAAGAGTAGGAGGGAGAACATGAGAAGAGCCTACTCTCTCTGTCCTGAGCAGGAGCAGAACACATGCAGCATTGCTAAGTCTTGTTACTCCTCTTTTCAGAGAAGACCTGTAAAGCAAGGAATCCTTTCCATCCAGTGCCAGAAACCTATGGTATAAGAACCACTTATACACAGTATAAGAACCACTTATCTATCAATTATATTTGCTCAGGTATGAGATTCATGAATTTGCCAATAGCATCCATACCATAAAACTAACTTTTGGTATAATTTGTCAGGTTTTAAGTAATTTAGTAAGTTGCATTTAAGTACTAAAATAATACATTCCCTCTTTTAAAACAGTTCTTGTTATTACTGCTGCAATATTAAAATCTTCAAAGTTCAGAAATATCAGAATACAGATACAACCTTCGTCTGACATTCACCTGAAGAGTAACAGTGAAATGGACTTCAATAACATATCACATACGAGCTTTTCCAAGTTCATTGAACGTTAGTGTCTTTGCTGCTCACTTTAGAAGCAGTAATTCAATATTTTGCCTCAACTTTTACTTCAACACCTGAATTCTAACATATTGCTAAAGCCTCACACAAAGACAGGATTATCAGTTTCCTCAAACCTGTCTACTGTATGTGTAACAACAGTCTCTAAGGGCTTTACAAGTATGTATAGAACAATTTTAACTGGCTGAGAGAAAGGGTTATAGTTTTACCAGCCAAATGTCAAAGAATAAGCATTTAAGAAACAATGCATCAATATGAGATACAGAGGATTTCATTCCATAGAGTACATGTTATAATGCAATTATCACATTCCATTTTGGAAGCACAGCCCCCAGTGAGGTGAATTACATCCCTAAGTACTGAGTAGTTGTACGAAATAGCTTGTGTCTACTGCCAGGTTTCCAAAAAAGAACAACACACACTATCCACTTCTTAAGTCTGACTTGCCTAGTGCCAGATAGGAACTTTGTGACAGAGGAAGGGATAGTGTCCAATTCTCAAGAACAGTATTCAATTGCCTTAACTTCAACTGTCTTTTTTTCCTCCTTCTACAGCTGGATGAATAACAGATTTTTCAGTTTGATGACTGAAACGGAAAATGTTACTTAATTCTTACAGATTCCTGGTATGTTTCCTTGAAATAAAAATACTTTGTAATCTCTAAAATTATCACCCATTTTTGAGGATAAAAGTGTTTGCCAAAACAACTCAAGTTTGAAATAGTCTTAAGTTCCTTAAACCTCCATTTTCAATAAATACACTGCTAAACCAAAATTGCCGTCTGACACTACTGTAGTGTCCTGAGACTTTCACAGCAATCACTAAGTTTCAAGAAGAAATTAAGTGGTCTACTAAAAACAATCTTCTCCATTAAATTCCACAAACAGCTCAGTTGAGTGTGAAGTAGATATTATTCAGAAACCCCAACATGTGATTGCATAGGAGCAAGGTGGGAATATTTTGGAGAAATTTTGTTTGCTGATGCCATTTCCCCTTCTAAACATTTCAACCCAAACTCAGGCAGCGTGCTGCCTAAGACAAAGTAAGACGCCTGCACAGTTTGAACTGAAAAGCAAAATCTTTTTTGGCACGTGTTGAAATATGTGACCTGAAAAGTCTAAATTAAAGTTTGATGTGCTCACATCCCTAATCTTAGCAATTTCTACTTTGTGAGTGCTTCAATTTCCAGCCTCTACTATGTTCTCTCAACATAACTATTTGTGCATCTACAGTATTGAGTCAAATATATGTCTGGCTTGCTTTTCTTATCAAAGACTATATCATTGTTTTTTAAAGTTATAACATGTACTCTTTATAGAGAAGAACTGTCATGAATGGAAGAGAAACCAAGTCATCCTGGATCATGCAATGAATTTTATCCACATCCACCCTGTTCCTTTGAAACTAAAAAAGGTAATAGGGAAAAAAATTCTGAAAACTTTATGTAGGAAAATTAATCTTTGTTTCACAGAGAATTGCAATTACTTGTTGCAAAGGATCTAGGCAGAAAAACAATCCGGTTAAAGGCAAATAATGGACAGCAGAAATATATGGAAAAAAGATGTTTTAGATTTTGTTTTACTTCTGGGCAGACAAATGCTATATTGCCTATAGGAACAAAATGTAGATTTGAGGTTTCAGCCTAGTTCTACATATGTATACACAATAAATTCTCCCCCCTGCCTCCTCCTCACTCCCCCGAAACACACTCTTTATAATTAAGGACTTATCATTTAATTGAGATTTGATAAGAATAGACACTATAGTTCAGGGTTAAAAGTAAATATTGTTTTCATTAGAAGAATGGGCTATTATTTGGATTTAGAATGTGTTCATGTCCCACTGATTACAATAAATTAAGTTCTGAAAGGTTCAGGTAACTTTTCACACAGGATGCAAAATCAGGGGTTTCCAAATATAAACAGATATTTTACACTATTAGTAAGGGGGAGGAAAAGGGCTATCAAAGAAATGAGATTTAGGTACCTCCCTGAGTTTTGGCCCCCAAATTAACACCTCATGATTATTTCTCTTCTTCACTACAATTATTAGGTTGTTTTGGTTTATTGCTTTGTTTCGTTTTTAGATAAATGCCCCCTCTCTTTTTTACATGTTCTGGTTCTGTCCTCCTCAATAATCTCACATTCCAGGTCCACAGCAGTTCTCTCAAGACCCAGTTAAGACAGGTCATTTAACATTACCAACACTTTTTAAAGTCACTTGGCACAATACAGGTCTTGCAGGATTTCTGTTTAATAGATGACATTGTCTATTTTTTCTTAATCTCAAAAGGTCCTTTCAGTATTTTCCCACAAGTTATAATTATTACATTGATTCCTTCATAATCTGTATTTATTGGCTTGCTTATAATACTTTATGGAGTGCTTTCAAAATGTAATTAGCAAAGTGCTGAAAATACATACATATATTAATTAAAACAAACATAGGAAGTGTCATACTGGATCAGACAGTAGTCTGCCAAAATCAGAACTGAAATATTCTGATAATGGTAAACAATCATAAATGTAGGAAATTACACCTTTGCAAACAAAATGCAAAGTATTATACATCATTTAGTGCAACAGACGAGTTTTTTTCCTCCACAAATATTTAAGCAGGGGATCAACTGCTTCCAAAATGCTTAATTTCAACTACGGACTGGATTTCTCTTTTCCTGTGACCAAGAACACTATCCCAGAGCAATCCTGAATGAGAAATACCATGCTCAGTCCTGCATTAGGAGACGATGGCTAAGGGATAAAAGCACAGTTTTAATGCCATTTTTGAAAGAGAAAGGTTTGTGTTTCACCTACTGAATGCAACAGATTCATTATAATAAAAGCAAATTATTCT
The DNA here is from genome assembly GCA_013399855.1 of Oxyruncus cristatus. NCBI lineage: Eukaryota > Metazoa > Chordata > Aves > Passeriformes > Cotingidae > Oxyruncus > Oxyruncus cristatus. Next base: position 436,439 of record VXAY01006324.1, read on the forward strand.
ATGCATTTTAGATGTATAATGAACTAAAAGCTGATTGCTCCATTTCTCAGTACACACACAGAGCAATTTTGCTTGAACTATGTGGAAAGCTGGAAGTAATGAAGGAAATACTGCAAATGCTTCATAAATATATCCTGGGTATTTCACAAGATGCTATCATAATTTCAACCTCTATTTTTACCAATATTCGGAACTGTAACATATCTCTTTCTCAGAAATATTCTAGGTTGCACAGTGTTTATCTCTGACATCTATGCATATTATGTTTCTACACAAACAAAATTGTGAGAGCAAGGCCATAGTGGGAACATCTAATGGTGAAAGTATAGAACAAAGTATAGAATAAACAACCAATAATGGCAGAATGGGCATCGAAAACATGTCTTTGACATGCTGAGTGTGAGGACTGGTGTTCGAAATCTGACACCAACAAGAAAAGAGCAACAACAACAAAGCCTTTTTAGTAATTCACAACAAATATGCCCAACTCCTTACAGAACATCTTATAAACCGGGCAGCAGGAGAGCACACTGGCAGGAAGAGGCAAAAAGATACACTGTAGACAGACAGAAAACTTTGTTTGCTCAAAATACAGTGTGATTCAGGAAATAATTCCAGTAGGCTATTTTCATAAAATCACAGAGTCCTACCTGTGTGCTTGCTAAGCTCTGCAAGAGTGTCCTGGTACATGCTCAACATCTGATCACAGTGAGCAATTACACTTTTGCGCATGTTGTCCCAGTGAGGAGCAAGTTCTCCCAAGTCTTTAAGTTCCTGATTCCTGTACCAAAAGGCAAAAAGAGAAGGTACTAATTAACTCATTGATCCGTTAACATTCATCCAAATTAATCCAAAACAAGTTTGGTATAAAAACATCAAAAGGACTTCCTAACTGAATTAAAATCTATTTTCATGATGCTTATAAGATCTGCTTCTCAGCTCTATTTTGCAGCTACACGATAAAGTCAGTGAAGAATGCAGCAATTTGTGTTCAAAACTCAGTTGTTACAAATGCAATAGCCTACAAACTGAAATACTATTTCTTCCCCGAGGTAAGAAGGCTTCCAGGCTCCAGAGAGCGGTGTTCACAGCAAGTAACTTTTTGTGAAGAAATACTAAACACCATTGTAAAGGATACAAAGTTTGCTTCCTTTCCCACGCTTGCAGCACATAAACACATTTCTAGCAGTGTTTCTACGTAAGTCAGTTTTACCAGCACACCAGCCCCCACCACAGTTCTTTAGCATACAAGTCAAAACACACAAACCAAAAAACCAAACCATGACCAGTCCTCTAAAACTTAATCTCCAGACCTACAGCTGTGTTCATCAGGTCAAAACAGCAGTGCTATGGTAACCAAACATGTCACTGGAAATCCAAAAGGAAATCCTTTAGTAAATTTTCAGTTTTCCTGTACATTCTTGAGAGTTGACCTGAGTGAAATAGAGATCACTTTATTTCCTGCACAAACAAGCACAGCTACAGTATGCTGGGATTTCTGTTTGATTTTCCCACTTGCAAAGTAAGTTCATCCTACACCTATCCCAGAGCCACTTTGGAGGACCTGCTTTCAAGGAAATCGAAAATGAAAGACCATGAGTCTTCAAACATTTTGAATTGTTCAGTAGAAAAATCAGTTTTCCTCATTTTCCTCGAAGTATCAAGACTCTTTTACTGCAATTCTTGGAAGTCTCCAAAAAGAATTCCAGGGGACTGCTCTTGCATACAGAAAAATTACTGAAGAAAAAGGAAAAACAGGGGAAGAGAGGGCAGTAAGAGGGAGGGAAGGACCAATGAGCCTTCAGCACAGGAATGCAGAGCTACACTTATCACAGCAGGTCTGACCATTAGCCAAAAAAGTCTTGATATTATTTCTTAAACAGAAAAGCCATACACTGGTGTTTTCCCCATCGTTATTAGCCTTGCTTTAGTGTGAACAGTATTAGAATAAGCTATATTGGCATAATTCTGCTCTTGGTTAACATGACAACCAAAACCAAACAGATTGCACTGGAGGCAGAATTAAGGCATTTTGTTTACACATATCCTTGAAAGTATTAAATTGGAAACAAACTTACATGAACTCATTGAGAGTTTACTAATGACATATGATTGCTTTTTTCTATTTAATTCAACCTGAAGAACAGAAGATGAACCAACTCAACCTTTCTCCATCAATACAAACTGGCAATGTTGGAGCATAAGAATCATTTGCAGGAAAAGGATAAAACCACCATTTTCAGTGACCACAAGTCACAAGTTTTTAGCAATTTAACATCAGGAAAACCTCAGGGCTTACTCTAAAGAAAAGCTTGTATGCCTTTGTCAGGGTATATAATTTTGTTCATTTGCTGTGAAGATATTTTGGCTCTTCATGTTGTCTTTTTTAATTGTTTTAGCAACAATACTTGGACCTGGCTGACCTCCAAAACTTTGCTGCTCCTCCTATATGGGAATACAGTATTCTACCTAAGTATTATATCCCCACTTCTATCTAAGTCCACACACCTGGGGCTCTTCATCTTGAGTAGAAACCTTTTATCTCAGACTAAAATATCCAACCAAAACCAAAAACTTGTTTAACAGCTGACTGTGAGTTAATTCCATTGACACCAACAGCAATGGGAAGGGAAAACTCAAATCCCACAATTTAACATGTTTTCAAGAAAGGTCAAATCCTGCTCTCATCGTTGCTGACAAGGCTTGCATTTGTTTCACCTCAGAAACACCTACGCACCACTGAAGTAAAAATTTAGCCACTAGTATGTCAGAAAAGAAGACACATCCTATCGCCAATGTTTAAATAACGTAAGAGTGTAGCTTTATACCCATCGAGAGCATATGTAGCATGGACACTTGAAATACTACCTTTCCTGAATTTATTTTCATTTAAATATACAGTAAAATCAAAACCATGAGATAACAGAATTATATGGCAAAGACACTATTTCACAAAAAAACGCCTCATTGCACACTTTATAGCTTTATTTTTTTTCTAATGGAATTATAGAACACATAGGATTTAGATAGTGGTTTATATCTTGTGATTTTTTACTATTTGTCAACGCTGTTGTTGACTCAATACAATTTTGGGTTATGGCTGAAAAAAGAATTATCTTTTTTATATCTAAGCTCCATCAACAATATTCCACAGTACCAAGCTTTATTATCATTATGTGAAAGGACTCTTCCAAAAGTAAACAGAGTGAAGAATGATAACATTTTTCAGATTTGGAAGGTTATAATACCCACAATCTTAGAAATTTTTAATCTGCTTTAATAATACTATAATACTTGTATCAGGACTCATTTCATTGAATAACTTTAAAAACACACTGCAATCAGTAATTGTGTCAACAATTGTGCTATAAAAAAAAGTATTAATATTTATAACATTGGTTCTAAGAAGGCAAGTTGTTTACTGATTCAACTTTCCAATGTAGCCATGGAATTTTGAATAGTTAATCAACCAAGCAGTAACCTCAGAGAAAACTCAATGTTGTTAAAATAGAGCTATTTATCATCTTATTCTGCCACTTCAAATCCTCTCTCAACATCTTTTCCAGATAATTGCACTCATCACCATGACAGATCTTGTGCTTAGCATCAACTAAAACTCATCTTACAGAATGAAATCCAAGCTTTGTCTACAGCTGTTTGTCTTTGTCTTTCTGTTCAGCTCCTCAAACTGTCTCCTGGATAGTATTTTCTGTCACTGCACAATGGAAACTCCACCCAGAAGAGAACCTTAACTTCCATTGTCTCCTGCCTCGATTCGTTCTCTATGTTGCTTGGTTGCCTTGGCATAATCTTGCCCCATTTGTGTCTGACCAGAACGTGGATGAAAACTGTCAGTCCCATTCCTCATTCTCCACCTCAAATATTAGCCAATTAGCTTATTTTTAAGCCTGCCTTAGGTTTTTCACATCTGTTCTTCCCTTTAGTACACTAATTACACCAGCTTTCACTGAGCACGTCTCATTATGTTTAGAAGTAGTTTCACACTAAAAAGTGTAAAATACACCTGTTACCCTCTCTTCAAAACCCTTTTCTGCCATTATGGCAGAAAAATTTAACATTGGATCCTGATCTGTTTTCATGCACAAGGCTGATTGTTAGGATAAAGATTAATGGTCAGCGATGCTAACACAACAACAATTTTAAAGACATGAAAAATTCTAAGAATAAGTTACGAGATTCCTCGGGATCCCACCGCAGTTAGAAATGTTGTGAAGCCTCATTTCAGGCTCCTACTTAAAAATCAACAACTTTTTTTTTTCTCTCAGAATGATTTACTGATTTGCACCGCTACAATCTGTGGGCACTTTGCCCTTTAGCACACTTGAGCTTTCCCCAGGCTTGGTTAATGGCAAGTTGTCATGGGTTTACCAGGCCCCCCTGGGGCTGAAAATGGTAGAGCCATTGCACAAGTTGGAACACTGATGTGTAGATTGGTTTAGGAGGTTCTGCACCTGCCACCTCCCCTGATACATTTCTGACATTACTAGCAGTTAAATACTGGTGTCATTTAACTCCAAGTATAATTACACGCAATTTTTTTGTTCCAAGGAAAATGTTCAAAGAAGCCCATTACCAAAAAATCATTGAGAACTGACAGCTCAGATTAACATTCCATCTTTTGATTTACCAACTCATGCTTTTTTTTATTTCTAAGAACACCTTAGGTGCACGATTATAGTAAACTCCTAAAAGTACCTGAAAGAGGCACAAGGCATTTCCTGTGTGAATCACATTGGTAATTTCTACTTAAACAGCTCCTGCTTTGTGCAGTGCACTTTAATGACCATAGTAACAGAAAAGGAATTGCTCATCACTTTGGAAATGGCATATAGGGACAGCTTACAAGTCCAAAGTAAACATATTCAATGCTAAAATACAAACCACTGATTTCTGCAAGGAGTACTCTGAATGAGTCCTATGAATTATGCTACAAAATTATTTGAAGGAAATGCCAATACTGAAATCATGTTTCCATGGAACTTGTTTTTGCAAAACTACTACCAGCTTCAACAGTTCAGACACCATTGTGGAATGCACAGTGAAAACCTGTGGTCAGTGACAATAAATCAGAATAAAGCAAAACATCAGCAAGATGTTAAGATTAGCAAGATGAGTGAGAAGGGGGCACTCCCTCAAAGAACTTTCTTGGATCTGATTGTCTCAGAAAAGGGAACAGCAGAAATAGTCATTTGCATCATTAAAGACACAACACAAATTTTCAGAAATTGAAAGATGAAGTTGCAAAAATCAGTGTAATTAAAAGAAGAGCAGATAATTAAGAGGACATATGATAAAAGCATAGGAACCAAAAATGCTGCATGAAGATCAAGTAGCAATTTTTTTATACATACAGATTAAAAAATCCAGTGATGCAATTCCCACTGAAGCAAACATGATAAACTGAAAATGAAAAAAAAAATGAAGTAATTTTTGCCTCCACCAAGCAAAATTAGCTTCTGAAATCCACTTTCACAAAACATCAGAAGCAAAGAGCTTAGCAGGAAGCAAAAGAAGATGAGACATTTCTGCAGATTATATTTGCAAAAATTTTATAAAGGAAGCAAAATCTGACATATTTATCAAACAGGAGCTTTGGAGTAAATATACAACATAAGCTTTGGGGTATGACTTAATCACTCATGAGTAAAGGAAGCTTAGAAGCTTCCTTCTAAGGAAAGGAGCACAGGAATCATTTTTCCTAACAAAGTTTGCTTAAAGGATACATGTTTATGGATAGCCATTTCATTTTTATTTTTGTGTAGAATAGAAGTCAATAAGATTACTCTTGTTTTTCTTTACCACAAGTTATGGTCCTGTGATATACAGGCAATAAACCCCCGATAAGCAATACAACATTCTCTCCAGAAAGAAAAGAATCATAGCCCTTTCATTTTATTGTTTCCAAAACAGACAAATAATTACTAAGGATGATATAATCCCTTCTGGGGAAGCTACCACAAAAATGAATAAAAGCATATTTTTCTCTCTTTCATAATAGAACCCCTTGAAAACAGTTGCCACTTTCATCTTTTAACAGAATTTCCTAAAACTATTTCAGGTTTTAGTAAGTCTGACCTGACAGGCAACTAACAATTACAACGTAGGTTGTGTCTACCTTTTGCATGTCCTAAACATTTGTTTAAAAAAAAAACCCAACGAATAAACCCCACAAAAAATCCCATCAAAACCACATTAGCAAACTACTCAACCCCCAAAAAAGCCAAGCCAACAAACACATTAAAAAATATTTAAAAACCTGTTTTTCAATGTATATATGGAGAATAGACTGGGATGTGCAAAAACTTGATAATATTTTATGCTGTTCCTAAAACTTGGAAAAAGGTCCTTTTTCATTTCTATCCACTACCATCCCCTTTTTATTATCTAGAAGTGTAGACAATATATAAGCTAAATTAAACCCACTTTCTCATTCCTGCCTTAGGACTCCCTCCCTTCCAAACTCTTTCCCCTTCCTTAGATAATTTATTACCTTGATTTACCTTTGAAAGACTCAACATCTTCAGACAGCATGACCATTTGAGGTTAATTCTATGATTTGCATTTAATAGCAGAAGATAATTCTCCTGCATCAGACATTTGCAGAAAGTCTCAAATTCAGTAATACTCAGAATGGCATCTCTGGAATTTACATGTTAATCCTAAATTATATTTTAGTAGTTAGCAATACTGTATAGAATTTTTAAGGGTTTTTTTGTTTGGTTTTTTTTTTATTCTTATTGTTTCATCAGAAAAACACTGGAACCAGTTAAAGACAACGTTGCTTCACTTCCACAATATAAGCAAAATATGTAATGTTATGCGGAGGTAACTGTCACAAAACAAATCAGATGATGTTACCACATTCCAATGCACTACATTGTCATATGTTACATACGAAAACTCCTCTTAGATTTTCACAGAGGCCATCTTTTCCAAAATTAGTTGTGAACAGCAAAATCAAGAGGCCCGAGAACTACATAGTGTTCATACATTACAATATTTTATCCTTTAGTCTAAAAATAAATGGTTTTTAAACTGATCTTGTTTGAGGAGGACAATTGTCTAAACACTGCTCACAAAATTCAATATTATATACTTATGTTCATATGCTTATATTCCTCTGTGCAGTAACTGGTAGAGAAAAGAGAGAGAAAGGTTTCACATCCCTTTTGATGCACAATGGGGTCAATACTGTATATGCATGTATTTGAGTTCTGTTTTACAGAGAAGTTTGGGAATTTTTTGAGGGTCAAAAAGATTATTTCTATAAATATTCATGCAAGATACTTAGTAGAAGTAATTTTAGGTATATTAACAGTGTCTGTCTAAATGTGGTTGGTTCAAACAGCTTCAGAAGTCATGGTAAGTTTAACCCAAATCACTTATTTATTGCTCTTGCCTCTTACCAATACAATGGGTTTGCACTGCAACTGCTCTAAAACAAGTCATGTAAAAACTAACATGCAAAGGTCCTGAAAAATCAAAGCCTACTCCCAACATGTGGCATTTCTGCCTGGGGCTCCACTTCTCTCTAGAAGTTGTGTAATCTAAGGAAGTAGAAAAACATGCATCTTTCAGACAGCCTGAACTTTGTCATAATGTTACATAATGTTACATGAAAGAAATTTTTAAAAAAAGACAGACGGCACAGATTTGCATGAAAAAGGCCGTCAGCGATGGGACAGGACAGTCACTCCTGATGCAGGAGGAAAGTTTAAGTGTGCTTTGTACCCTGGAGAGAGGGTTCAAGTCCAGTAATTTATCCCAGAAATTTGTTTATGACTTGTGATCCCAAATGCCATGGGCCAAATTCAAGTACAGGTGGTATTTCTTTTCAGCCAAATCTGAGTTTGGTTTCAAGGGACTCAAAAGAACTTTACAGGCAAATGTGAAAGATGTGTGCTGAAGCTTCTACTACAGTCTCCTAATTCTCTTGCTGTGTTGATCCAGTTACACCAGTTACATCTCCAACTGCAAGTTTCAGTTATATGAGTCAACCAACTTCCTGAACAATTACTGTAAACTAAGTCTTTTTTATAATCGTTAGGTTCAAAGAATTACTTGGCTAATCATGCATGACATATATAAAATATCTGGACAAGATTTGTGTTAAGACATATTAAAACCAGGGGAAAGGACTCATTGGAACACCTCAAAGAGGAAACAGAAATAATTTAATAGTAAAACCCAGCAAAGTGGACTGTATAATCCCTTTTGGAACAATAAAAATTAGCTCCTATTAAAACTTCTTCCAGGGAGGTTTGAATGATAAAACCTTTAAGGCATGCATTTCTTTAAAAACATTATTTCATGCTGAAAAACAAAGTTAAAAATCCTTAGTGGTTACATATTTCAGAGTATCATGTCAGTAAATGAAATAATTTGGTTAACAATGAACACTGTAGTTTTATCAAGAGATAAACAATCTTAAAAGTTAAGAGAAAAGGGATTTTAAACTACAATTTAAAATGCAATACTGAATGGGATTAACACTTGCATATTTTGTAAAGGTAATTGCTGACTACACTGAAGCCACAACAGGAATAAAATGAAACAGGTTGAGGATGATAAGAAGTGGCCTCCGAGACAAAAATATTTATTCTTTTATACTAACTGGGGAAAACAGACATACAGAGAAGAATACTCCAGAAGAGAATAGCCTTAAAATGGTACGATTTAAGTTTTGTGTAAGTCAATAACCAACATAATAACATCCTCCTAACATGTTTTACCAGTTCACCAATGTAAGCACTCCACAAGAACAGACATCTTTGCAATTATTTCAAAAAGCCAAGCTGAAGTTCCAATCTACATACTTATACGACGATGGATGACACATGTGCCCCTATTCCCACCATCTGCTAGTATCTCATCACAAGTTGTTGCTCCTTTTGGTCTTACCTCCTCACTCAGACTGACACAATCACCTTTGTCTCTCTTTCACACCCACACTTTCTACTAGGCTTGAACGGCTTAACCACATTGGCAGTCAGGAAAATCAGAACCACTTCCCTCAATCTTTGAACAACTTGTAATTCTGTTTCTTTCTCAAAGCTTTTCTGTATTTTGGCGAGTATTGTATAATCATGGGGGAAAAAAAAACAAATCACCAAGGTGATTCTTTACTATGAGTTTATCCAAAGAGGTGAGTTCTATAATATGAAATAACAGCCAGGACTATTACATGCATTATGCCTTTGGAGAGAATAATGGAGTAATAGTAAAAGTGGTTAAGCAATCCTCTAACATTTAAAAAGCATTTACCCATGGGGCAAATGAAAATCTGAAAGTGTATGAACTGTGCAAGTCAGCATAATCTATTTTTATTGCTTACTAAAAAAAAAAAAAACCCTTACACATTAGTATTCTCAAACAAGATGAGGCCATAAATGCCTAAACACAGTATCAAATGAATAAAATAAAGCATTCTAACAATACATAGGAATTTTATAACCCATCATTACCATGCATAAGTATGTACCAGTCCACTGACTTTATTAAAATCAAGATTCTGGTCTCCCACATGCTGTTCTATTGGTATAAAAAGATCATACAGAAGCAACAGATGAACAAAAGAAAAGAAGCTCCATACTGCTAGACAAATCTCTGTAAACAATAATAGGCAAGCCCCTCTGATGGAAGGAATTTCCTGAAAGTGCACAGGTTGGCTTTGAGATGCAGCACCATCTCACAGCTCTCTCACACATGAGATCAGATGCCCGTCTACGTGCAAGGCAACTTTCATGGGGAAAGAGGCAATATCTTCTTCTACATCATCCACTATCATTGAAAAAATGAAGGCACTGTTTTCAGGGAAGTCCTGGACTATTTAAAATAATGGGTTTTTTCCACAATTTTATCAGCACAGTTTACAAGGACTGAAGGACAAGCTGTCATTTCAGTCACTGCAGTGGGAATTTGGACATACAAAGGATTTTGGGACACTTGTGTTCCCTGTCCTCCTTTTTTCCCAGGCCATACATATTGTAATGATTCTCAGATGTCCCTCCTGCCAAACATGAATAAAGATTTCAAACATACATTACTTTGGCATCCTTTTCTTAAGCCAAGTAATTTACATTAGTGAGAGGAATGGGATTTTTATTCTCATTGCTCCTTTATTAACTACAAACTCGTCATTTTCCATTGCCTGCATAATGTTTGTCTGTGATATTAGCACTACCCAGACACAAAGCCAAACCCACTACAGTGTTGTTCACACCCTGGTCATGTGCTGGTTCTTTATAAAATGTTAACTGTTCAGAATATTTATACTGTTAACCAAATGTTGACCTTCACAGATTTAAAGTCATGACCACACTCCAGCACAGTTCATTGCTCAGAACTTACGATGTCACTGGAGTCCCAAAAATTCTGAGTAATCCATTCTGTTGTTCAGTTACAGCCATAAATTTTTAGCAGCCAGAAAGATCACTGCATTTTGCCCATTTCATGCTACAAATTAATATTTTTAGCTCACAATTTGCGTGATTCCAACTCACAAAAATAAAATTTAGTATTTACTATTGCTTCTTTTTCTTCTTCCTTACCTTCTCATATCCTCCTTTATGTGCAGATTTATTAGTTCTTTAGGAACATGGAAAGAGAGGGTGGTCTCAGCCATCTGTTCCCGGATCCGCATCCACTTGTTGTCAGAAGTAGGGAATCTATATAACTTACAGATCGGGTTTTTTAGCACTGCAGAGAGGAAAAAAATATATCATTGCTTTATTGTGGTTATACGATCTTTGAAAATTTATGACAACAATTTCAGGCAAAAAGAATACATTATATTCCCCCTTGCTCAAAGAATTAATTTTAGAACCATTACAATTCTATTAAAAATGTTGAATTTGTATTTAATTTTTTATAGCAGCATGTGGAGGACAAAGTAGTACTAGTACAGTAGATAAATCACATTTTACCAGCATAGTAGGCAATCTGTGAATTTAGTAATTCAGTATATATTATACTCTTTTTTCTTACATTTAAGATACAGTTAAGAGAAACAGAATGCACAAATAAACTATGAACTTACATACAGTCCCCACCATTGCTTACCATCCGCTAGAATCACTCACATTGCTAATAAATTGCACAGAACAAATGAAGCATGACTCAAGAGTTTAGCTGCATCTGATGCATCTTCTCCATGATATGCACACACAGAAGTCATTAGCACAAGCAGGATGTGTGCATCTGCACCACAGGAAGCCTGACCATTGACATGGTCATGAGGATGTCATTTTAGAGTTACCCTGATCATTGATGCTGTCAAGAGACTGCCACTCCATAGGAATAAACACAGCAGTCCTGTCAATGTTACACAAGCTGTTCTCAGATCACCAATGTAACTTGACATGGGAAAATCATGTTCCTTAGTGCCTTTGAAGATGATGCTTAAAACCCACCGTGCTTTTTATTTTCAAGTTCTCCCATGTTGGCTACACTTCCATTCAGATCTTACAACGATGCATCATAATAAAGGTGGGAAATTTCTACTGTCTCCTTTCCATCTTTTTTTAAATCCCCCTCTTATTTTCCAGAAAGAACAATTAGGGAAAAAGCTGAGGAAAAAAAGTAGTTCTATTTGACTACTTTGATAAGCTTACTTGGAGACAAATGATTGTCATTTAACACACACATCTGCTGTTTCCTAACACAGAATGACTTTGGACAGCCATCCAAATCCTCCAATGGTACCTCTCTACAAGCCTCCTGGGAAAAGTTGCCTTAAAGCAGGCTCCCATTGATCTGCCACTGAGTGGGCTATAACTCAGAGGAATGCTTTCCCCATGTGGGCAGCAAGGAAACTACTGCTGTCAAAATGACATCTACTAACAGAAATTTCAACTTCTCAACTCACTGCCACCATTAATGCTTATGTAGGTTGATTTATAGAGAACGAAAAACACAGACCAAGACATTAAAGATACACAAACTGTCCTGCCTGTCTAAGAAAACTTTTTTAATAGAAGACCTTTAAGAAACAAGACTAGAGATTCAAAGATACCTATAATAAACCCATTACTGGCAACTCAAAGAAAGAAATGCCATAAGTAATCATGTTTTAAGGAATTGTAGATGTATTGCTTTCTATTCCCATCACTCTATTGAGATGTCTTTAATCACTAGTCTTTGATAAAAATCTGGAAGCTTTTTTAGAGTCATTTTGCCTTTAGATACTAGTGATTCTAGTTTTAAAAACTAAATTCTGACTTACTGTTATGAAATAAGCCTAAGAGTTGCTTGACAGCTATGGCAAATGAATAGCAGATTTTTTTTTTCTACTAACACTCAAAATACCTTAATGTTTAAGCATCTTTACAGCTTGAGAATCCTCACCACACAGACTTAACTACTGCCCACTACAAAAAAAAGCATCTCCAAGTCCTGTGCCTACAATCAACTTACACCCAGTGTCTGGGCTTTATTGTACCACCTTATTAAAATATGCTGCAATGCATATTCCCTGTTTTCCTCCTCTTTTGCTGAGATTCTTCTAATTGACAAAATCAGGTTTGTCAAAAATATTAACAGTCTCTATCAACTCAAAAAGCAGATAAATGGCATCAATCATCAAGACAGGACTGTAAATTTTCAGAAGCCAGGGAGAGCTCAAAAATTAAGGGCTAATTCAGGTCTGCTCTTAAACTGGCAAACCAGATGATAATTTTGCTTTGGGTTTGTTTTTTCTTTGTGCGACCTGCTTAGTAGAAAGCAGGCTGGTACTTAAGACCAGGACATTTTAAATGATGATTCCACAGACACAAAAGACTCTTTTTCTTTATTTAACTTGTCTATAGCTACTGCCTATAAAATTTATCAAAGGATGTTTTTTTAAGAACAGCCCTTACATTTGCACTCAGAGGGTATTACACTGAAAAGTTCACATTTATCTGTGGGAACCTAATGCACATATGTAGCTATACAATCTCTTTCCTCCCATCTCCCCTCTTTCACCCCCATCACCATGGGAAAAAAACAAAATGAAACAGAAAACCTGTCAGTACTACAGCATGATAGCAAGGGAGACTAAGAATCACTCTGAAAATATGGATCCAAAGTTGTGACTTTTATCATGGTTAGAATTATTAAACTACACTTCAAGTACTAGCTGAATTTTCAGGTCTTTGATTCAGGTTTGAATTTTCAGATTGGGATAATCTCAAGTGTGTTGTAAGTTTTAAAAAATGGTCAAAACATCTCTCTATGGGTTTTAGAAGAAAATTTCATTTACAAACTCATAAAAAAGCCTGAGAATTTTTCACAGGGAATCCAAATAATTCCAATATGCAGTATTGGTAAAGCTTGAGGTTGTCAATAAAAGCTGCACAATACTCAATGTTTTTCGTATAAACAGAACTACTGATGTCACGTGTAAAATAATAATAATAATCTGTTCTTATTTTTGTTCCCTATTGAACATAGATCAAAGCGTATCACTGCCATATACTAATTTACTAAGAGTGTTTCTATTTATATCTTCCTTTGCAGCATAGGTGTATTAAGCATATTACTTCAGGAAGAATAATTGTAGCTTTCTTAATTTTTGCTTCATTCCAATTGCTTTTATTCTCTTTTTTATTGTAAAGTACAATTTGTTTACATGCAAACAACTGGCAAACTCTCCAGTGTTATAAATAAATAATTGAGTTTTCAGACATAAATTCAATCTCTTGGGGTAAAAACGGAATAGTTATCAGGCTCTGAAATACACTACTTATTCCCACTCACTCAATAAGCACCTCACAACTCACTTGAGGGCTGCGAGTTCCCTATATTAAGATTTAAATTCCAGAAGAATGCCGATGTGCATCTATGCCCACAGGCTTAAAAGATTCACACAGGGGTATTTTTTTCAGTTTCATCGTTTTGAAGGCCTGATAAACAACAAGAAACAGAAACTAACAGAAATCTTTACAACCATATACACATGTACTGAATATATATGCATACAAAATACATGCTGTACTGTGGGTAGTTCTGTATGTACACAGCAGGGAAAATACTGCAGGTAATGTTGATGTTATCAGGCTCCTTGACACTTCTATCACATTATTGCTATTGCTCCTTGCCCTTCAGTCCTCGTTTTCAGTTGCCTCCGCTCTTGCCACACTGAAATTTGTCTGGCTTTAACTGATTATTCTTTGTTAAGTTTTCAGTTAAGATGGTCCAGCTGCACAGAATGAAGCCAGAAATTTGCAATACAAAGTTCTACACTTTATAAACCTGAATTCTGGTAGTAAACTTTTTACAGAGCTGTCCATTTCCCCACATCCATGGAAGTGCAGCCAGATCTGATAATGACATCAGCCTTGGGAAAGAAATCTCAGTATGTAAAACCTCAAAACTTGAACTAAACATCTCACACATGCACCAAGAGTTTACCTTTACTCAAAACTCTTGCATCCTTCCCAGCTTCTAGTACCAACAAAACTGCACATGTCATTCATACAGAGCAGAGGAGTACATTTTTGGCAGAGCCAGTGTGTGCTGCAAGAAGCTTAAGGGCAGCACAGGTACTCATATGAGAAATCCAGTCTCCAAGCAACACAGAGAGCTTTAATTCACATGAAGCCCAGTCATGGAATCATGCTGGGGAAAAAGTCTGGTGGGTTGGGCAAAGAGGCTGACAGTAGAGTAGGAGAGCTAAGAAAAGAAATTGGGAATTCAGTAAAAAGTGTAGGACTGACAAAACCTGGAACTAGTGCCTGGTGTCAGCAGGAAAGTGGAAGCAATGCTGAGGTGACAAGAGAAAGCGACAAGCACAGGATACAGACTAAAGAGTAAGTATTTATTAGAACAAACTTCCTGTGACTGCAAACTCTTTCCAATATCCTGCATGCTGTCATTTCTTGCACCTGCAGCTGCAATTCTGCTCTTTCCCTTCCATTCTTTAAAAAAACCTAAAAAAAAACCCTAAAAAACCAAAAAGACCCCTCCGTGGTATATTTGATTTTATAAACGCTAGTAATGTTGGGTGGGATTGTGGCTTTATATTTTGTGTATATGAGAACAACAAATGCCATGTGCTGTCTAGATACACTGTGGAATAACATGCAAATACTCTTGACAAAGTGATCTAGACTTCAGTATTCATAAAACTGACAGCTTGGAAATTCTAACAAAATACATTCCCCAAACTACAGCATTTCCCCATCCAAAAGAACTCCAAAAAAAAAAAAAACCAAACACCAAAACCAATCAAAAACACACAACGAAGGCAGCAAATAGGAAGAAATCAGCTGTGAATCAGCAACATCTTCTCTGAACTGAAATGTCATTTCTTTAAGACCCACTTATCTGGGTGACATTCAGAATCAGAATCAAAGAACGGCTGCACTGAATTAGACCAAACCGGCTCTCTTTCTTGTCTCCAAGAAAAGCCATAAATAGATACCTAAAGATGCAAGATACTCTCCCTGCCTCCAGCTATTTCCACTTCAGGAATTTCTGGAGCCAGATGTAGTTCCTGTACACTCAGTAATTCTCAGCTAGCATCTTTTCCACAAACATATCAAGTCTTGCACTGAACTGATGAAAAGAAAGAGCAGTTCTGTAGAAGAAATTTTTCCCTTGCTTCTGATCAAGTCTCAACAGGTCACAGAAAAAATTACAGCATTCAAACATATATGGAAAAAAATTTGGGGGGGTTCTAATGCTCCCTTTAAACGGAAAAGCTAGTCTGATAAGTCTGTCCTATCAGAGAAGTCACATGAAAAAGTTTCAGTAGAGGTTCTAAAACTTCAGTAACATTTCTCCTCAGTTGTATGCAGCAAATACACAGAATTCTTGACAGCACTGTGGTTTCAGATGACCCATATAACTTATTTGTGACACTGTTACTGCAGAGTAATGGAGATTCATAAACTTGGGCTAATAAAACTTTTATAGTGCAGCATATCAGCATGTAATATTTCTCAGTATAATGAAAGAGAAATAGATCCAGTTTAACACCACACACTCAAGCCCAGAGTTGACCTAGAATTGAGAATGCCTTGTCAATAGCTCCATTCATTTTAGGACATATAAATTCCAGATCAAACTGAAATTGCCACTTCATCAGCTATGGGAAAGATTAATTCTCCCAGGTATTCAGTTACAAATAATGCACAATCATTTAACAGAACGTCATGCAATGACATGCCAGAAATTTATGAGGTTAATTCCACGCCCATGGAAGTCAGTGACGAACTTGAAAATCATTGAATGGTAAAGATGTAGGAGATGGAAATTTCAGCACTGTTTCAGATAGCATAATTGACAGATATTTCCTCGTGTTTCCCAGTAAAATGATACTGTCAAACATGCATAAAACATTAAAATACTGAACTTAAACATCTGTGCAACATTTGAAGAACATTTTACAATCTCTGACACAAATCTTTGTGATTTCCTCAGGATGTGACATAGCATTGCAACAGCCATCTTCTACAGATGTTAGAAAACTTACCTGCATTTAATGAAGGCAGGTTGTCTTTCCCACTTATGCCTTCAGTGGCCATACATTCACGAACCAATGCACACTGCAAAAGAAATGAAACCACAAATGTAGCAAATTCAGCTGTCTAAGAAATCCATAGCAGTTTACAAACTGTGGTAAAACCATCACTGATGATGTAACTTAATTATAATTTATATTTTTGTCTTTATATTTCTGTTCCAATATACTGTGACACAATCTGAATTACAGCTGAGAAAATGACAAAACATGATCAGCCATTCCATAATAAAACAGAAAGGTTTCCTACCAGTACAGTGGCAGAAGTGTGGAGAGATATTAGCAGTTTAGCTTAATAAGTAAATGTTTCAAATAAGAATAAATCACTTGGAGTTTAAAAAAAAATGTGACAACTTTTGTGCTTTTAAAGAGGTTTCTTTAAGCAAGGCAGTTTTCACATGCATAGTGTGAGAAAACACTCCATTAATTTTTAAACAAGGGAAAAGTAGGAACCACAAAAAGTCTTCAAAATGTGCTCGCACTTTGCGATTAAAGTAATTTGTTATACAAGTGAACTGGAAGATTTCTTTGATGTTTTATTTAAGAATCAACCAGTGTACACCTATGTTAAACTTAGCAGGAAGTGTATTTTTAATGCCTGGTCATCAAAAAAAACTAGATAGCCTCTAAAGGTGAGAGGGAGCTCTGTCCCCAGGGCTTCTGCAGTTTTTAAAAGTTCTGTTGCACAGCTTAAAGTGCAAGACATGACATACTCTCTACCATTCGATCTGAAATTGAATTTAACCATCACCTTCCCCTTCCACGAGAAATTACCTGCACATAGTTTATCTAATGAGTCAGAAAACCTAGTTCAAAACTTAATTATGTGAAGTCATTCAGTAACTGTACATTCTCACAATTGCATTCTCACCATGAATATACGACTCTATAATTCAACTAATTTGTACAAACTAAGGATTCTTTTAAAGAAAAATACATCTGTCACAAGGCTGGTCTTTCTTGACAAGTATTAGAACCCCCTAGAAAGATGCTATTAAAGCCTTCTGTCTCCCCCAGGCTAGACACAGCTCATTAATTACATCTCAAATAATTCTGAGGAGTCTCACTTCAGATTTTGAAATGGAAGAAAAATGAAATAGAAGGCTGTAAAATCAGCTCATGTTGCATATCTCATGGAAGTTCTATAGTTCAGAAAGATTTCAGAGTTTTTTTTGGCTTCTTTGGAACTTGTCCTAATCATTTATTGTTTTAAAAGGGCATTGAAGTCCTTTGAGACAAATGGTGAAAAAAAAAGTGTAAAATCTATCCTCAGAATGTGACCCAAAAACAGACTGGCTTGGCTGAGCAGAAAAAATATAGAAAAAAAAAAAATGTCCTTTTCTCAAAAATACAGTTTTATACATTACTTCCAAACAAAAAAAAAATGCAGTTGTTCATTCTACATTCCCTGTGGCAATATATTTTTTTTTTTTTCCCCACGAAGAAAAGAATTCACCACAGTGTTCAGCAGTATGCCATCGTACGGGGGCTGTACTCTATCAGTGTAAATGGGGCTGCAGAGCCAGAGGTACCAGGAGGAGGCAATTCTGTACAGGCACATCAGTTGCCATCAGTCAGGGGACCCACTTAAAGTCACCTTTTTATTAGATGCAGATCATTTAAACCCAGATTTCCTCATTCTGAGCAGTCATTCCAGTATGTCTTCCAAGCTCAAACCTCTTGTCATCACAGAAACCCATTCCACCCTTCCTCTGTTGGTTCTCCATTCCTCTCAAACCCACTCCCCCCGTATCTTCTCCAGCTCCAGTCCCCACAGGTTTTCCCTGCAGCAACCTGCCTCCTTCAAAGCCTTTATGATTTTTCTGAGCCCTTCTGTCCTTCCTCTTGTCCCTCACAATGAACACCCTGACCCAGAATCCCTACACACATCCTCTGATAAACTCTGCCCTATGCTCTGAGGCACCACTGCAGTGCTGTACCTCCTGCTGGTTTTCCCCACTGCTGTGTGCTCCCATGAAACACAGCTAAAACCTGCCCCTCTGCAAGGGAATTCACTTCTTTTTTGACTTGCCTGTCATTCTTTCCATCTTTTCAGTATTGTGGGCACATGTTGCCCACAAAACTCAATATGAACAGGACTTCGAGGGCAGAAAACAGAGTAAGGAAAAAAGTCATAATTATGGCATCTCTATGGACAGGTTTTTGATCAGGAGTGTTTAAATAGATTCAGCTGAGATCTATAAAAGCTATTTTTTTCTTAAAGAAGAGAAGGGACTAGGAAAGCAGGTTAGAATATTACTCTGTGTATTTTCATGAAATATTATTTTTAGTTTAGGGAAATCGTGTACATAGTACTTTACCCCAGAAATTTTTTATTAAGTTTAATTAGGAATTAGTATTTTAGACATTTGGTATGGCTGATCATTCTAATTAACTTGTGCAATAAACTGAGTTTCTACCTTTTGATCCTGGGTATCTGTTGCGATGTGGTCTGTTTCCCCATCCTCCAGCTCTCCCATCTTCACAAGATTGATTTCAATGGTACCAACTGCCTTTCCACCATCAGAAGTTCTGGGGTTAAAAAAACAACAAACAACCCATGACCAAAAAAAAGCAAGCTAAGCATCAAATTCTTTCAAAAAAATACTATCAGTGAACATTTAGTACCTCGCCAATCTGCATAGCTGCAGTCACCTATAATAAATTCATTATTGGCATAAACCAAATGTTAACAGTGAGGCCAATTCTTTATGGCAACAAAAGTTTTCATCATAAAACTGAGGATGCCTAAGTGCTATAAATGAATCCATGAACACCACCAAGTTTTCATTCTAGGCATTACTCTGTCTGTGGACCACCAGAGAAAGGTCTGTGACATTGCACCAATACTCCACTTATGATGTGCCATCTCACTGCACAGGACCTCACTTTGTTTCCTAACACAGCCTGTGAAGAAAGGACATACTCAGTGTAAATAAAACTGTGAAACCAAAATAATGAAACTAATCTGAACATCACTTTTCCTTTTGTAGTGTTTTTGCAGAGCAATTTTTCAGAATCCATCCCATTTCTTCAAATGTAAGGGAGATGATAATACAGTTTCAGGTGAATTCCTTTATTTTCATCTCCAAAACCAGTTTATTTCTAACTAAGTAAAAACAAATAGCAATTCAAATTCACATCTCCAAATAAAGAGTATTGCCCACAGCCTTTCAAAAGAGACAAGGCTTTAAACTCTAAAAAGATATGGAATGCTCTCTCAGCTCATACTGGTAGCAAAGCACCAAGGTTAATGGCACAGTCCATCTCCCCCAGCTTATTCTGAACAGCTGGATTTTTTGAAAGGAAGGAAAGAAGGGTAAGAGACCATTTAATAATAGTGAGGAAAGTATAGCAACAGGGACCAAGCAAAATAGGCAAAAGGAAATGATGAGAAGCAGTGCATGAAAATTGCAAAAACATAGAGAGGAAGGAGAATCAAAACAAATGTGTTTGGGGCAATACTGCCTATAACCTCCGGAGTGAAAATGAAGAGTGATGAAGCAGGATAAAGGAATAAAGAGAAAACTGCTTAGAAGGCTGGGGGGGGGGGGGGGGGGGAAAGGGCAACTTTTAGAAACAGGAATATTAGAAAAAAGTGTTTCCCACTAAAAACTGCCACATTCCTAGGGCAATCCATGCGGCAGGAAAACACCAACACCCTTCCAGAACTTCAAAAAATAGTCCTCATATTACTTTAGCAAAGAAGGGAAGATCCCCCAAACACTCTTATCCTCATTTCAGCAAGTGGTCCAAGTGCAGTGCTACATAGAGGTGCTAGTCCCAGCACATGAGCAGCATCACACAGACAGGGATTGTCTCCTGCTCTGCATCAGGGCAGGCCCAGCTCAGCTGTCCCATGCTGCCTTCTGCCACAGGAAAGCTTTCCCAGAGAACTTGTGCCCCAAGTGGCAGGACCATGTCTCTGCCTTGAGCTCCCACAATTTTTCATAATCTGTATTTGTGCATGGAGCATAAGGTCTTAATTAAATCAGAGTATGCCAGCTCTTTACACTGACTAAAGCTAAGCACATACGTTGGTCTTTTCAGGCCTGGATACATATTTACCATGACAAATCAAAACCTTCATGTCCTACAGTAAAGACTCAAAAAATGGTTACCCCCAAGCTTCAAATTTACATAATTACTTTGGTGGCAAAGAATTAGGCACTCAGTAGAATCCACCTATCTTGCAACTATCCAAACATGTTCTCATGTAAAACCTTGCAAAATAAACGTAATCCTTCATATTTTATGTGTGTCACTCTAAGACAAATTAACTACTGACAATAAAATAAAGGAACAATTAAAAATAACCAATTCCAGACAGCCTTGGAATCAAAGAAGCCTACGCTAATTAACAAAGTATGCAGAAGAAAAGTAAAAGTAGTGTTCAATGTCCAAATGATGCTTATGAGCAAAAATAAGTAACAATTTTGAAATGTATGACAACAACTTAAGTGTCTTCTGAAATATTCCCTTGAGTTGCTACAGCTTATTGGTTGGACTTCATTTGTTTTCTCCTTCTTGTGTCAAACCAGCACACAAACTAGGCCATGCCAACAAATGGACTACAGCTTCCCAAGAAGAAAGGGAATACAACAGATCTTAGCAAAACACATATACCTTTACAAACCAGAGTGTGTGGTTATAAGACTGAAAATTTTTCAACAGCGTAACCAGTCCTGATCAAAGTGTAAAGTGGGAGACATCATGACCAGGTTGACTTTAATGTGCCATAGCACTTCAGTGCTACCCCTATCTAAAAGGAAAAACTTGCGTTCATTTGATTTCCAGAAGTAACATCCTACTCATTCTTTTTTCAGGAAACACATTTTTCTAAGACCAGAGAGACCAGCAAGTCTGAGACTGACCTACATAAACCAGATCCAATTTAAAACTACATCAGGGTAAAGTAAGAGTACAAACAAATGCTGAGCAAAATGGAGCTCAGTTTGCAAATGAACTGAGAAAAGTCAACAAGGCATGCTGCTGCAGCAAAATAAAACAAAAATGGAAATGCTAGTTATGCTTTCTCAGTCCTTGTCTCTTGTTCTTTAAATATTCCCCCTTGCTGCTGTTATTAGAGGCTTGGCCTCAGTATGACAGTGAGTACTGCATTGCTTGCCTGCATGACGAGCAATATGTATTTGGAAGCTCTCTCCATACACGTTTAAAAATAATGATTGACCTAATTTCACCTTTTCCAATTATTTTCTTCTCAGAATGATTCCTGTAATATCTGAAATCTGAAACATGCAGTATCTGCAAGAGAAAGTAATGCAACAGAATAAAACTAAACAGTGGGACTGTTGCATTATAGCTGTATACCTTCCTCCAGTTCTTATCTTCCCACATGGAAATATGAAACTATAATTTAAAAAAACCCCAAAAAACAACAACAAACCCAGACCCAAAGTTTCTTTTGAATGCTACATGCACACAAATCAAAAGAGCTCTATAAATGCCTAGGGCAAAATTGTCATTAGCTGTGTCAGACACTGGGGGTTTAAAACTCCACTAGTGCATGACAGTCTTCAAAAAGACATGTCATGCATTTAAAACTTTCCAGCAACATCACGAGATTAAAATTTCACTTGAAACAAAACTAAAAGAGAGAAACAGAAGTGATGCAGTGGGAAAAATAAGAATAGTCTAGTGATCATACTTAAATAGGATAAAAATCTGTATTATTTTACTTTGCACTAACAGTATTGTGTGTGTGCACATATGGACACACTTCACATCATTTGCCTGCAAAAATGTGAAGAAATCCCACACATACACACTGTTCAACAGAGCATCAGGAGAGCAATTAACTGGTTTTAGGATACTTCATTATGCATTGGGATAGAATCAGTTTATTTGCTGTAGTTTAATAAAGCTGAAGAGTGCACTCTGCACTCACAAGGCGCCGTGAAGATTGTCACTGACTGTATCAAATCACTCGCGGTCATCCAACGCAAGATACTACAGCCCTGCAGGATAAAGGATTGCACCTTGACAAATCTGCATAGGGACAATGGGGATGAGGGATACACCAAAAAGAATTAAAAAAGTGTCAACATGAAGAAGCCCATATAAGGTACAAAATCTAGCTGGCTTAGGAGTTGGAAAATTGCCAATTTTTTTAGCAGTCTCGGATAAGGAGCAGAAATCATCTCATATCTGTCCACTGAGCAGCTGCATTTGAAACGTATTTCTTCACCATCCCAAGTCCTTAAGGATCATCAGGTCAGTATCAGTTCCCTAAAATGTGAGGGAAGGAGTTAGCCAGCAACATCTCGTGCAACAGGAATATGCGCCCACCTTGCTATTTCTGGACATAACAGGTTGACCCAGGCATGCAGGCAGAAAACAGGTAACAAGTTAATGGTGGAAAAGAGAGGTAGATGGACTGAGAATGGCAGTCATTTGCCTTCAATGCTGATCTCATGAAGTCCTGTTACTGAATGCTCAATATGCAAATTTAGGCCTGCTAATTGGTTCCCATGGCCGTACACCTTTCTTCCAAAAAAAAAAAAAAAAAAGTTCAAAAACACAAAGTAAAATGGAAGCAGACTGTGTATTTGCATAGCTGTGTTCATTATAAATGACAAAGAGAGTTACTGCCTGAAAACTAAACTGCGTGACTGAGTCTAGCAGGCAGCCCCTTTCTCCAATGCATAACACAAAATAAATGTGATTCCTACAGAGTAACATACAGACTGTCATAAAATTAATTTCTTCACTGATGCAATATATTTTGAAATATCAAAGCACAAAACTATTGTACTTACACAAAAAATGCGTATTCTGTGAATTCACAGTGGAGCCTACTGGAACTGATACTGCTTTTACAAGTCCCCTGTAAATGACATTCTGTTGCATTCTAAATAAACAAAGTTTTGCAACGTTAAATTCCTTCTGTTTTCTTGATTTCAATGTACAATTGATTAAGCTTCATGGCAAAACAGGTTTCACCTCAACCGTATTGGAGATTTGCCTGACTTATAGAGGCAAGCTGTTGTTCACCAGTTTCCTAAGGTGGATGACACGACATGAAGCAGGCAAGAAACAATTTCAGGATGGAGATCAAGTAAAACTAGTTGTAAGCAGCTTTCTACCAAATTTTAAAAGGAAAAAGAGCAGCTATAGTATTTTATAGCCATCATTTTCTAGGGAAGTTATTTCAAGTACATAAACGACCACAAAAATTTTTCTGCTGCTTTCAAATTCTCTCTAGTTAGCTAAACATCATGAATGTAACTATTACTGAAGTGCATTTACATGTTTTCTGGCCGACTGAACTACAAGGTGTTGGGAGGGAGGTAATTTAAGAGGACTTTCTTTAATGAAGTCTTGGAATTGTTATTTTGAACTTTCCAAAAATAACTATGGTTTATCTCCTTTAGTTAAATGAAATAAGTTCGGTCCTGTGCAAGAATAATGAAAATAAGACAGCGAAAAAAAGAAGATTGCTAGACAAACAGATATTGTCCAAGAGGTAAAGCACAGGCACATGTTTAAAGAAAGTCTGTATAGTACACAACTGACAGACACCCACAGGCACAATCTCTCAGATAAACTATATCTGCTAAGAAGAGCACATCAGACAGATGTGCCTAATTTTTCCAGAGAACACAAGAGAGCACTATTATCTTCTTGCTTTGCTGCTTCTTAAATGTAACTCACTGGAAACCATACCAAAATCACCCAAGCTAAAGAGGACTTTCCTGGAAACAGGCAAACTATCAACACAGGAGAAGCAGCTAATGGAAGTACTAACTGTTACCTTTACAAAAAGCCACAGACCCCAAGCAAGCAAAAAAAAAAAAAAACCACCCACAAAAAAACACCAAACCCATTATGCTGTTCTTAACAGAAAGGTATGGCAAAAACATGCTCTAAACTGAACCTAAAACTTAAATCAACCAAAAAACCCCATCAGCTTTAATTACTAAACTAGCAGACAGTATACGTAACTCTCATTTACAGAGAAAAAAATTATGCTTTTTTACAGAGAAAATGTATGCTTTTTTTTTAATTGGGTACACTATATCACATAGTCAATATTAAGAGAGATTCCCCTAATGAATAAGGGTTTTGTTTTATTCAATAGCCTATTTTATCCCATTCACCATCACAGCCCTGTGAGAAAGCTGGAAGCAAGCGGTGTTGTATTACCGTTGCAAAATTAAACAATGAAATTTACGGAAGGCAATTCTGGTTTTGTAAATTTCATATTGGGAACTACAATCCCAGGTCTCTAGCAACTAAATTCCTCTGCCAACATCAGTTGTGGACTTTGTCAACACTGAAGCAATTCTACAAATTGACCTGCCCATGTTCTGATGATTAGCTGTAGGTGCACACATCTACAAGGAACACTCAGCCACCAGTTTAAGGCACCTTTATAGAAAAGAAAGGACAATCAAAATAAAAACTTCTTTTGCAGAGGTTTTATAACTTATGTCCCTAATCGCTATTAGGGTAGAACAGTGGGAAAAGGGAAAATTAGAGCACAGTTTGTCAACAATAAGGAATTGTAGACGTATGCCAGCTCTCCACAAAATAACAGAAAAATACAAGAACATTCTTTAAAAAACACTTTTATATTTTTACATTGTACCTCAGAAAGACAATGGCAAGCCATAATAACAACAACAAAAAAAAGAAAATAAATAAAAATAAAAACCAGTTAAAAAGTAACCAGATTCTATAATTACACCAATATTTACAAGACACCACAGAGCTATTTCCGGGTCCTTAAATCTCTACTTAAAATCTAACAGAGGAGTATCTTGATCACAGGCACTCCCTGGTAAACTCCCATCCAAAGTATATCAACAAGAATTAAATAGAATTGCATGCTTTGACAAGTCCCTTGATATATCCTGTATCCTCCTGAGAGGTACTAATATAATGGGGTGGTTAGAGAAAAGCAAGTTTAAATTAGTAGGCTGCTCTGGTTAAGCTGCCATTGAAGGAACATGGATAATTTCTATTGATCTTCTGCTGCTGAATAGTCATAATCAGGAAACAATCCCACATTTGAAAGGTTAGGACCTTTTTTTCTTTAAAAAAAAATACTGCTAACTAAGAACTACCATTTACTGTATCTGCAAATTAATTTGAATTGGTACATTTGTCTTCTAACATTAGCTGACCAAAGAGGATATACAAGACTAAAAATATTAATTAAAAGCCAATTTATTGCTCACGAGTTACCCATCTTAACTTTTTGATCACAAATTAGATTGGTTAGATACAAAATAGTCACTCAAACTTTCCTGAAACTTTATATTCTGCCAATTACTGTGGCACCTGTCAGAGGCAATCTTTCAGACCAAGTTCTCAATATGTCAGTCAGTGAGGCAAAGTTTGTCCCAAAAAAACTAGAGAGAACCTGAATTTCTGTCTGATATCATTTATCTAGCTACAGACTTTCATAGAGAGTAGTCAGCTCACATTTTTTCAAATTGGTTTTGTTTGTTAGACAAAGTTATCTGCTTGCTAGGCATGGCATTTTCTGTCTTTGGAAGAAATTAAAATCAAAGCATTTTGTTAACTTGGCCCTGTAAATCACACACTCATATGCAAGTACTATTGTCGACATAGGAAGGCAGGTGCAACAACAAAATCAAAATACTTTAAGCAGTTTCCATGTCAGAGAAATGCAGTGTCCTTGACACAGTGACAGTACCACAACATCCCTGAATGGGTCATAATTTGGGCCTTAAGCCAAATTAAGGTTGGCTTCATATGCACAGGATAACAATTATAACACAATTTTTCTACAGAACCTATGTACAATATCACAGACAGAAAAAAAATCCCAGTGTCTCAGTTCTCCTAGTCACAACTTCTTTCCTCCCAAAATGCTGCCTGTGTAGATACCCAGAGAGTCTGAGCAGTTGCTCTGTGAAGCTTACCTGTACCTTCCCAGTAATCCCAAATAAACCTCCACTGAGCTTGCAAAAATCAGCTCAACCAAATCCCAGCACTATACGAAGTCCAATGAATTTATTCTGAAAATCACCACCTAAAAGGTTTCTCCTAACCTTCAAAATGTCTTAATTTGTATCTTGATTTATCTTAAGCCACGCAAGACACTTTTTCTTCCTTCAGTGCACAGCTTTAAGAATTATCTGTTCAGCGCAGCCCTGGGTTTTGAACACTGGCTCTGAGTCTCCTGCAGCTCTGTGCCATCACTAAATAGAGTTGTACATCACACACTCCACCCTCCACAATTTCAATTTGACTGCACGTAAGTCATAAGGTCTCCCCTGAGCCTCCTGTTCTCCAGGCTTCCAGCTCCCCCAGCTGCTCCTCACCCGACTTGTGTTCCAGACCCTTCACCGGCTTTGTTGCCTTCTTTGGGTGAGAAATGCCAAGGGTTATTAATTCAACTTGGTTTAAAACACAGGAAAACACTTACCTGAGGGTAAGGGTCAACTGTTGCTCCTTTGACTTTACCAGATCTCCTACTCTAAAAGTTGCACAGCCCAGGAAGCTTCTCTAGAAATCAAAGCAGAAAGAAAAGATAACAAATCTATTAATTTTTCAACTGTTATTTTTTTTGGTCTCACTTGGAAATCTTTCTTTGGTACCTAGAAAAATACTGCATTTCAATATAATAGTTTGACACTCTATCCAGTAGAAATTTTTTATGCATCCATAGCATGATTATCAGTTAATTGTTAAAAATCTGGTTTTATGGGCAGCAATCTTTATTTTCTCCATTAAGAACAGTCTGACAACCTGAAAAAATAACAACTTGTAAGATGTACAGCCACAGGAAAATTTCCTTCAGTACAAGCATTTGCATTTTGCATCTTTTTCTTTTTATATTTCTAATTTCTAGATTACAAGAAATGCAAAGTTTTCAGTGTTTTACCAGAGTTGTTCTTGCTATGGTTTTCCCTCAAGCCTTTGGAACTACCATCTATGTATTTCAAACATGAATGTATTTGCTAAGTAGGTATTTTTAAATTGAGTTCAGCACAAGTTTATTAACAGAAATGTTATATTAGTTTATGGTAGTGTTTGTAAGTACTTGTTCCCTTTATTTCCATTGTAAGGTGGGTCTATTCATTGCAGTAAAAGTGCAGAGAAATGTGTTAATGAAACTAGAACACCTAAAGTTAAATCAAGCTATACCACTGTATCTTTTCGTTCTATCAAAATCACCTTCACACATTAAAAAAAAACAGTGCAAAGAGGAAAAAGATTAAATCTGCTTTTGCATTTTGCTTATTTTTTAACCTCTGCTCATATCCTGCTGGACATTGCTAAAATCCCATTGGATCAACTTGGCCAACAGCAGTATTCTTGCCTTGGGAATAATAGGGAAGAAAATACAGCCTACAGCTATCTTCTGTGCATTTACCTTTCAAATATACAACACTGTATCATTTGCTCCAAATAAACTGTAATGAGATCGTGAGATTATGCATAATTTTTGCAATAAAACAATAAGAACTACACAAAGTTGAATTTTTATTACACAACACTCATTTTACTCTACTTTTGGAACGGCAAAATAAATTTCCAGGCTAAATTATATACATTCTTGGATACATAAATTAAAGAAGAATCAAGTCACTCTGAGTCAACACAGGCTGCACACAGAGCACAACTTTCCCCTTCAGGGAAAAAGAGAAAAGAATCTGTTGCTACAGAGAAGTGTAGTGAAAAAACCCTTCAGGCCTGCTTTCCCTTGGGAAAGCCAGCTGAATATTGGGTGTTTGAATGTGAACAATAAAGCTCTACATTAAGATTGGCTTTCTTCCATATAAAATGAACAGTTCAAATCACAATTCTGGAATTAGGTGGGCACCAGCACTGGTCTCCAATTTGATAAACTAAACTATCATTTTATGGCTTGTTCCTATCAGTGACACAGGCTTAGATTTCCTAAGCTTCTGTAGACAATTAAAGCAGCAAAGTTAAAAAAAAACATAAGTTGAGAGTCAAAAGAAGGCTGGGAAAACGGTGGATTTGGAACAGGAAGGAAGGAAGAAAAAGAGGCCTGTAGGATATATAGAGACAATTAGTGCAGCTGTACAAGTGAACATCACAGTTAGTTTTCACTGCCAAAATGAAGTGTACTTTTACAAGAAAGACATCCCAGTGTGACACACAGTAAAGCACAGCCTTGCTAAAGTGAACACACAGATAGTTCTGTCTTCCTTTAGATCAGTCAACATGAAGGTGTTTCTTCACTAAAGCTCTGTGGTCTCACGGCTAGCTCAGATTATTTATCTTCTTACAAGAAGCATATCCTTCTAAGTAATGTAAGAACATATCCCCCAGCACAGTGTCTATATGGCAGCCTTTATTCTGGCATTTCATGACATTTGAGTGCTTGTATTTGAAACTTGACCATTTGGAAAGGGGGAGAGGGATATTTGGAATGAAACTGATATAAGATTGGGTCACCCAGGGCTTCTTCCTGCAGCACAACAGAACTATAAATCCATTTAAGGACCCTTAGTCAGAGTCCTCATGTGATCAAGGCCATGAACACAATCCAAGAGCTTTGTTCACTGTACTCACTAACCATCTCTGAGTGTCATATCTAGTTCTCCAAGGTCATGAAATTTAACATGAATAATTTTATCGGCTTAAAACTGTCTACTTAATTGTCTGCTTCATATTTTTATGTTTATTTAGAATAAAATTTTCTTTGCCTGACAACACAGAGGTATTTGCAAAATCAAATAAAATTTGAAGTTATCCCATGACCAAAATGAAGAGGGTTATGCTGATGTTCAAGGGGTCTAATCTCAAACAATGGTGGAGAAAACTTTTTCCATACTGATTTAGATGCAAATAATCGACTCTGGGGCCTGAACTGGCAGTCTACAAACTGGACATGTGACTTGGAGCGGCTTGAAAAGTAGGCTTTAAACAGAATTGCTGCTGTACTGCTAATTGCAGAGTAATATTCCTCTGTAATTTTGCTAGCATTGTACTTACAATTATAAATCTTAAGACAGGTGATTCAAGTAGTTTGATGAATAATCTCAGCTAGCCAAAGAGAAAAATCTCTAGAATAGCTACATGAGAAGTTGAAAGACATCGATTACTTCACTAAGGTTGAACATGCTGCCAAGCTGCAGATTTTTCAAACACTAGCTGAAGTCTTGAAAACTATGCCAAGGAATCACTGAAAAGGCAGAAAAGTCAATACCTTAGGCTAAAAACTAAAAAACCCAGTTATTTTACATTTTTGCAGGCATAGATCTAATACCTGCACCAGATGGTTTTTGGTCTTTTAGACAGCTCTAGCAGGACCAACATTTGCCACCCCCACGAGGTGTCCGTATTATCTGGGAGGTTTTAGCCTTCTCAGACCCAGAAATGACATCCCAATACCTTTGTCAAAAGTTCTACACATCTGCACATAAAAATTAGTCCTCTATATATCACCAGTGCAACTTCTCAAAAGGCAAACCAAAGGCGACTCCTACGGCAGAACATTTACACCCCACATACCAGAAGGTGACAGGCCAGGCTCACTGAGGCAATGCCATTCCAAGCTCTCAGTCTCATCCACATTGCTTGCATGGCAGTAGTGGGAAGTTTAGATAGTTGTGCTTGCCTCAGGATAACTTCAGTTGAAAAGGATTTTTGGAAAATACGTGAATGGGATTACATCAATCACCGAGACCATCACTCCTGCCTTGATTATTTTATTCATTTAACCCAACTTCTGCTATTAAAAAAGCTTGGCAGCTTCTGTTGAGCAGTGGGTGTCTGTGTCTGCTGATGAAGTAAAAACGAAATTTTAAAAAAACTAATTAATCAGAATAATTGCTTACCCCAACATCTGCTCTAGGTTCCTTGTGATCAGGTAGGACACTGGTGCGGACCTGAGAGGGGAGGAGAAAGACAAACAAAACATTACTTTTTTGTTGTTACATTCCAATAAGAACGTGAGAAGTGCTTATGCATTTCTTTCCCCATACTTATGATAGTGTGGAGACAAATTCAAATGGAGATATATATGCATATATAATTTAATAGCAATTAATTAAATTGAAATAATTCAAGCACAATATTTGCTGGCTCCTGTGGGAAAAGTCTCTCACCACTACTCATCTATCATTCTGAACTTTCCTGATTCTTTAAAGGGAGAAAGGCTGTGTTCAGTAGTGCCTTTGCTAAAATCAGACTCTTTGGCTCTAACCTGAATGACAGAATGCTTCATCCAGAGGCATTTTCTGGAACCAAACTTTTCAACCGCAAGTGAAAGAACACAGTGCATTAAAAGGTATTTTCTCCATATAAATACTTGCCTTTGCCAGCTGATCTGCACCAGAAATCCTGACCCCACTCTCACTCAATGCATGGCCCTGCCTCCTTTTCCCACTTGCTGACCATCTCTGAGCTGACAGATGTTTGTAGGCATTCACAGAAGAAAAGTCTCTGAATTCTCCCCTCCACAGGACCTGCAGTTGTCCTGGCATTTTCTTCAAGGTGGAGCTGCCATTGTACACAACCACTTCCATTTCACATGAACAAGTATGGGACAATCTGACTTACGTCTGTATTTCCCTAAATACAGTACAGGTTGGGGAAGGGGGCTGTGTGTCTTTAGTGTCTATATAAATTTCATTGTTGAGTGGTGGTTAAAAACAGAACTGATTAAACAGTAAAAAATAGATAGAAAAAGTATAAGAAAACCTCTGTAGCATCCCTCTAACACGGCCTGCCTGAGCTAAAACAGCCCATTGGAATAACTTACTGATAAAAGCAACACACGAGGGAGAATGTACTGAGCATCCACATCTGTTTGATTACCTAGCCTAATTAACATATATTCATTTACAGCACAGCCCCACAAGGACAAATTTTTGGGTTGATTTCCAAGTAAAAGTCAAACTCGTTTTACAAAGCTCTCAGCAAAAGACTAATTTTGTCCATGCCCCCAAATATGTCCCTCAATTCTTCCATTCTAGCTGCAAATTACTACACAAAAAGAAGCCTTTCTTCAAAACAAAGATAATTTTAATTGTCTGGTTTTTATTCTAAATACATATTGTTAGAAAGCACCAATCAAAAGTCTACCACAAGACTTGACAAAGCAGAACCATGCCTTTTCTCAGTCATCTCTTATCCCTTGATTCCCTCCACTGAGAAGCTTTTCCCACAAAAACCTGAAGATAGTAAAAAAATGCTATAATTAGTTTAACGAGTGCCAGCATACTTTAGAAATCTGTGGGAGTCCTCATTTGGATGCAATTTTACATTTAAATTTTCCCCACTAACATAACATTAGCAACTCCAAGGCATTTGGCTTTCTACAGAAAACGAGTACAAAATTTTCAAGGCAACATTTGTATCTAAAATTTACCTTTAAATGCTTCAAATCACAAATGAAAATAAAAGTGCTGATATTTCCTTGCTGGTGATGCATATCTTACCCTTTTGGAGCTGGGGAAATAACTTAGAGCAGATCTGCTTCTTAAAAGAAAGATAAAGTATCAATGCCAGGCCAAAAATGCTGTGTCAATCTAAAAATGGTAGAAAGCTGTTCCATGTGCCAGCCTTGAACAGGTAACACCTGGCCCAACATGCAAGGGAGGTGTTTTCATTTTCTAATTATTATGGATATATAAGAAACAGAAACAAATAATTTAAGAATGGACCTTCTTCTTCATCCCTGACTTATAGGAGATATAACCCAGCAGCAGTTCAGCAAGTATTTTAAAACGTGTACATGTTTTTGCATGATACTAAGGTGTGCTTTGCAGCAAGAGAAAGCTCAAGAATCTTTTCTGCTTACTGTAATCAATGGTTTAAATCAATGGAACACACATTTAGAATCACAGAATATTTATTTCTTCTTTTGCTGGATGAAGCCTTAATTCAGGAGAACATATTTCTGTTTTTCTGACCCAGCAGAGAATTGGAAAGGGATGTCAACACCTGACTACTCTACAGCCTTCTGTATAACGAAAACTTATTTCTTAATTTCAAATGAACTTAAATTTTGGAACAATTTCTGTTGGTTTTTTGAATACTTTTTGGGTTGGCTACATGTATGTTTGTTTGTTTTCATTTGGTTCTAACCACTTATAACCAGTTGTACAGCCAAATGTAACACTGTGGTGTTTGGTGGGACTGACATTGGCCTGCACCTCATTTCTCTCTGAAATACATTTCTTTTTAAAGGAAATTGTGTATCTTGATCCAAGAGTGTGTAAATACATATAACTTTAGAAATTGTCCTATTATTTAATATTTATTAAAAAGAGAAGTCACATATGTGTATGTCTGAATATACATGGGAGCTATAGTCTACTCTGTCAGAACTTAGTTTTCTCATTAGTTGCTCTAGGTTTTCCTGAGCAAAATGCAAACCTCTGGATGGTGAGTTTATTCACAGCTGGGGTAAGACCACAATTCCCTGGAGTAGCACACACTACAGCTTTACTTTCCCCAACAAGAGACATATGAAGAGATCAAAAAGGTATGCAAGAAAGACAGCTTGTAACCTAAGCTAAATGCAAAATGTCTAGGACAAGTACTCATTCCAGTGATTCTGTTTGTAAAATAACACCGTTATCTTGTATACATCACAGCTGCCTGTACCAGGAAGAACACCAGTGAACTACAGTGAATATCATGATACATTTAATTTTCTTTAAATGTTTTACAGAACAATATGCAATGAGTAGCTGTTCTTATACTTTCTAGTACATTTATCACAGACATATCTGTCCAATTCCTCTAGGCATAAATGCTAAATTCAGCTGTAATTAGCTGTCCTTTAGTATATGGCAGTTTCATGTGATTAAAAAGAGCATTTCTTTCAGTTATTTGCAGCAGTCTGGGCCACATCCACACACACTGTCAAAGTTCAGAAAATTGAATCAGTATAATTACTGAATCTTTTCTGCCTGCCCTTAATTATGGCCTTTGAATTTCAGTTTATGATTAAAGGCCCTGTTCGGCTGGCACTCAAGTTTTGCACACAAATAGTGCTAGATCCTTTTCTTAGTTACTCTAGATTTTACGCTATGAAATCAACAGTCATTTCCAATAACTTCCTAGTGCTCACTGCTGTTTGCTGCTTAAATGCACTACTCTGTCACCACCGTTACATGCTTCTGGCATCTCATGGTAACTAAGTACAAATCACATCAGGCAAGGCGTAGGATAAGAGAGACTACTAAAGGTAGTTACTGAAACATTGACTTATGCTCTTTCAATACAGTACCTTCCAGGAAAGCATTCAAGCTTCAGTATAACTTTGGCACTCATATAAGAGCACAACATGCAAAGACACATTTACCTGGTTGTGCTCTGAGACCAAGACCATTTGCACCTTTCTTTCCCCCTCTGGGAAAAGGACTCTGATCTCTGCTAACACAGCCACCACAACTCCACAAACAGCTGCTATGGACAGTCAGCCCCCACCTCACCACTGCTGCCTGCCTGCCAGGTAACACCACCCATCAGAGTCAGGGAGAAACTACATTTCTTGGCACTTTTCAGGCTGAGAAGTTGTAGCTTCACGTTTATGTGCTGGACGAGCTAAAAATGCTGAAATTGCTGCTGGGTTCTTCAACACCGTCAGTCAGCTTTTATAGGATAGGACCCATTCCAGTACACGCAGCAAATTAACTTTTAAAAGAAGATATTGAAGCTATTTATTTTCATCATATAGATTAACAATTTGCTAAATAGTTCAAACAACATATCGTAGTCAGCAAAGTAAAACACTTCCATCAATACTTTGTTGGATACGTGTTTATTGGATGGAGGACAACGCCAATACAGTAATTTTCCAACCTTTAGTGCATAATTATTTCTAAGAGTCCATTTAAAGCAAAAGAGAAAATCTTTTCACCTTAGGCATGTGCACAGTATTGCAGGGTTTACAGTTCCAGTGGAAGAGTTGCTGTGCAGAGACACTAACAAATGCTAAAACTGAGTCAAAAATGAAACAAATAAAGGGTACATAAGCTATAGCAATTTATTGCAATGCTTTTGCAGTGTTATAATATGCATTATTATTATCTATTATTTAAATTCAAACCAAAAATTATAAAATATCATATGTATACGTTTCCTGACTATAGATAGTATTGAATGTATAGGAAAAGTAATACTTGCCGTGCACCGACTTGACAGTTTTATGTGTTTATTTATCTGAAAAGGTCAGGCCTATTTGTGTATGGCTGGATACTTTTTAAAGGCAGCGTTTGATCGTGACTTTCTTGCAGTATGGAGTCAGAATCATTCATTTGTGCAGAACTGACACTATGTATGAGCTCCAGGCGCCCTTCTCAAGACTTAATAGGAGGATAACAGAAAATGCATACTTCTCGGTCTCTAAGAATCATCATGAACTGCTTGTTATTCAGACTTCTCTACAGTTGAATATCTTTTTCTGTGTAGGCTGCACCTTTCTATGCTTTCTAGAGAGAGAAGAGTAATAACACATGGCACAAGAGAAGCATTACAAGATCCCCCCAAGCAAAGACGGAGGTTAACAGAATTTAACAGCTTATGTAGGTGCATAACTAGGTGTATGAACAATGAGCAGAAAAGCGCAAAAGTCTTCAGTGTTTGATTACAAATACAGTTTTGTTTATTTATTTTTCCAGCTTGGGCATTTGATCAGAATTACCTTCAAAAAACACCCACAGTTCAAAAAGAACAGATTACTTAGGAAATCTCTGTGTTACTGAGTGCACCGGTAATACCAAAATAAAACACAGCAACATAAAACACACCAACTCTGCAACATCCACATGGGAGTTGGAACAGACCAAGCGACAGAAAAGATCTACACATTATGAGTGCTTGATCTACACATTATGAGTGCTTTGGGGCATGCTAGAGAGTCAAATCTGACCCAGCAAGACTTCTTAACTCAATATAATTGCCAGCCATACCAGAGCTGTAACACTTTGCACTGTGCCTCTATGGAAAAAAACACCAACCGTATCCATATAACAGCTCAGTGTAGCTCAGATTCCAAGAGGAGGCTCCATCTCGGATCCAGGCCCAACTCAGCATGGCTCACAGCTCCAGCTGCTGACACTCAGCCTGAAAACTATCAAACACAGCTAAGAACTGACTGTACAGGTGATGTGCTAGGAGGGAAAAAGGCAGCTCCCACTGATGGTCTTTCCCCCCAAAAGCACTAAGATCACACACACAGCTTCTTCCTCAGAACACTCTAAATCTTAAAATCACAAAGCTGAAAAGCACACATTTGGAAAAATGTTGTAACCCCCTCATACTGAGGTCTATTCTCTTCCCCAACTACTCGTATAATAACTAACTCGTGAAGGTAAAGTCCTAAGTTTGATTTGTCTCTTGGTGTCACTGGAAATAAGAGAAAGCTGTCAAATTTATCTGTGCAAGCCTAAATAATCTTTAATACGTTTTCGGTGTACACAATGAAAAAACGAAATGAAGAAACTGGTTATTTACCTTGTTAACATAGCGCACAGCATGAGCACTGGATTCAATTTTTTTAACCTATTTGAAACAGCTCTTTATTTTCTGCAGCAAAAGATCTGTCAGCTGTAAGGTTATGCCAGAGATTAAAAGTGACAGAGAAAAATGGTCTTTATAAATTAGAGATAATTAACATTTGAGTCTTAGCATCATTAAAAATAGATGTTCTTCTGCTACCAGTAATTAATTTGCTCTTTATTGAAACTTGGGATACAGACACTCTGCCAATATCAGTTGCTGCAGAACACTGCTTTTCAGGGAGAGGAAAAAGCCATGTATATTACTGCACCCAGCAAAGCCTGAGCTAGGAGTCAATGCAGACCTGTGCTGTGAAACATTCTTGTTTTGCATGATGAACTCACCATCACTCCCCTCTTGAGCAGCTCCCAGCAAAACGTGACCTTTGCACTGTGCTTTCAGTGCACAATTTGTACCCAGGAGGAAACACCAACAAGTGACGGTTCAAGCACTGCAGGGGTCTGAAACATCACCAGTTCTCCCCTGCAGTGACAGGGAAGTGCCACAGCACTCACCTGCTCCAAATCCCCCCCAGGGATAAGTGCTGGCTGACAGAGAGCATCACGTTGCTGTTTGGTTGAATGCTTATTAGTCAACTGCTTTTTTTAAGGGGTTGAATTTTTGCAATCAATGACCAGTAGCAGCAAACTAATGGAAGTGCAGGCTTTGTCCTCAGTCTCTCAGGTTTTTTCTAAACAAAGCCCAGTTATGTGAAGTAGCCTTCTAAAGTCTAAATAGGTGCTGAATATGCTAGGCATTTCCTCTGTTATAATTTTAATAAAATATAAACCAACATGTTTGGAGTTGGTAGCCGTTACAATCAGCTGGCAAGCCCTTTCCCTTCCCCATCGCAATTTCCAAGAATGACCCCCTTAAAGTCTGTTTCATACTGGGAACAATCTGCAAAACTTGAAAAGTAAAAATCTTCTTCAAAGTGCTCCCAGTGCCTGCTCTTCCCTGTTTTCTTGCACTGCAAATTCACAGAAGGCAAATTCTGGCTTCTGTCAGCAAGCTACCGATGGAGCATTCCTAAGCTCTTTTGGCTCTTTTGGCTATTCATTCAGCCAACAGGGAGTTGTTACTTGCTCAATCCAAATACCTCAGTCTGCTTATTGCAATTCCACTATCCAAAAATCATTGAGACTGACTCCACAACCCAAAAAAAGCAGCAGTTAACTGCAGCCAAGGAAATCCAGATGTTCTGACAAATTATATCCCAAAGAATATCACTCCAGAATGATTAAGAAAATACGACCTAGGAATATATAAAGGCTTTTTTATCACACTCTTTCACCCCACTCCCCCCACACCTAGCTGTGAATATTGCTTCTGCAAAACGTGACTAGCTGCCAATCTCTCAGAATGTCTGTCTGAGCATCTTGCGCCCCTGAAGCAGCAGGTATAACCCAAGTGTTCAAGCAGGAATTTCAATGAAAAGTGCCTTTCTAGAAAGCAAGATTTCAGCACTGCTCACAGGGCCCAAGGCAGCTGGATAGGAAAAGAAGGAAAAAAGTATCTCATTTCCATAGGAGTATCTGAGAAGCTGTCCCAAAAAACCATACTAGAGAAGCAAAGGAGAAAACTTGTACTCTAACTACTTATTTCAGGGGAGACTTGTGAGGATACAAGCCAAGAGTGGCGAAAAGCACATAGAGTTGTCTGATGCACAGCCAGTCAACTCAGCCTCACTTCAGCCTATGACGCACAACATGAATTAAGGCAAATACTGCTGGACTGATCATATGAGCTCAACAGCAATATAAAATTTCTAGAACACGATCTTCTGCATCAAGACTTCAGTAAAATTTGCATTTTGACTCTGAATATCTTGACAAAATAAATTGAAATCCCTTTTTTTTCTTTACTGAATAAACAGCCTTTTTTGAGTATGCTAAAATCTGCATTCCGTAATTTGTATCTATTGCCATAAAAAGTGCAATAAAAAATCTTACTATAAATTAAACACAACACAATTTGTTGATGAGCCAGTTACTTACAAGAAACAGCATTTATATTTGCATCTTGTAGAGGTATTTCCAACACTCCCAGTTCCTCAACAGATTGCAACATCTACTCAAATGGCAAAAGGTTATGCAGGTATTAAACACAGAAAAAAAGATCTTGCTGCCTTAAACAAGTCCAGACCTTTCAATACTCTGCACAAAATATCCCTGTCTTCTGACTCATGGGAGGAGCTGAAAAGGAGAACTCAGAATTTAAAATGCGACTGAAGCAGTCACATCCCCAGTACACACCCCTCCAAAGTTTCCTCTAGAAGCTGGCATTATCCCTCTGTCAACACCTGAATGCACGGCCAGCTGGGGGCCTTAAATTCAATATTTTGAATGAGTTACTTTTATGTGAGGTACTGAACTAACAAAATATCAGCTCCCACAGAAGCAAAAAGTCATCATAACATTACACAAAAAAAAAAAAAAAAAAGTTGAAGATTTTGTATCCCCCATCGCTTGCTTTTAGGTAACTTCTTACCATAAGTTTTTAAATTTTGAAGTGAACATTTTAGAGCAATTATGCTCACCGAGTCAGTCTCGACTCCTTAATTTCCCACTGGGTGTCTCCCAGAGGGAATTCCAGCATGGATTTTCCCTGTAGTTACTGCTACATGCAGATACAGCAGTAGCATCAGCAGAAAGAACTTTTGTGAAGACTGAAAATGATGAACATCAATTGCCTACAGTTCTGTGCCATGTTTACAAGGAGGACCATCCATCCAGGTACTGGACATCGGTGAGATGTCAAGAGATGCAGAGAAAGCTGCATATGAAACAATAAGAGTAGAGTACAAATTTTCTGACTAACCCCGCTCCCCTCAAAAGCAATCATAAACGTTTGAAAAACAACCAAGAGTCTGATATTTTCAATAAAAAGAACTCTTAGCAACACAGGACTGTAAAAACCCTCAGGTAATTTGTTTTAGTATTTTACTGTCACAGACACCACATAATAAAACTCCCTTCCCCTATTTTTGAACTACACCTTGAAATTATTTTAATTTCTTCTCCCTCCCTTCTCACTAGAAGGTCATTCTAAAAAATGATTGCAATAATAGTTCAGAGTAATTTTCTAATTTGTTGCCCAGCATTATTCATGGGGAGTTTATACTCATTTGCTCTTCTGCCAACATGGTCTTTTAGGTAAGTAATTATTTTCTGTTGCTCAGACTGGTCTCCTGACATATTAATAAGAAAGGAATCATATGCCATCTCGTACTTCATTTTGTTAGGATAATAAGCCAAGGTTTTCCAGTACACTGTCAGACAACAAGCTCTCCATTCCCCAGGTCGTGCTACCTGTTCCAGTCCTATTCATCTTTCTTGAACACAAATGATCCAGTTACTGACAGCTTTCCAGAAAAGGCCTAACTTGTGTATATGGAATGGAGTTCCCTGGATTCATCTGGGAATCAATCCTGTTTGCCTCTCTCCGCTGCATTGGATCTGCTGCTCAGTCACACTTTGAACAACCAATTACCTGTATTGTCCTTCACACAACTTGTTTCTGATGCATGAAGTCTTTGCTCATCCAAAAAGTTCATGTTAGTAGAAAAACACAGGCTGATGGACTTTGAGACTAGTGTATTTCAGCCTCTTTCTATTATTCCTGAATGAGTGCCTTGAAGCAGTTCCATGGGTAAAGAATTGTATCAGTTTTTCCCATCGGAGAACTACGGGAACTTTCTACACACAGTAAATTTTTCTCTAATATGTGGAAGCTGAAGGACTCTCACATAAACATCCAGAAAATAAGGAAAATAATATTCATCAATAAGGACTTTTCTTTTGTACTTATGACAATTTGTGATAATGTTTAAAAAATAGTTGAGGCTAAGGTCTGGTGGGGTACTACCTAATGGATGGTAATTCACTTCTATTTTGGGCAACTATGGATAAAATTGCTCTTCAGATTTATTGAGTAGAAGGCATAAATATAGGTTAGAGAGATGAGAGCGACTACATAAATTTTTTGGGGGCTTGCTACAAGCTCTATTTGCTTTGCCTTAGTAGACAGGATCTATCTATTAATAGAAGGGCATTTAACAAGCCTATAGCTGTAGTTCCATAGATAATGGCCCTTCCAAGCTGTAGAATTGCAGTACTGTCATGAGAATTACTATTGTGTCCAGGGCTTCCACGTTTCATCCATATTGCTAAAAATCCACACTTGAGAGTGTTATGGGTGATCAATAAATTTGCTCAAACAGAAGTTGGTATAAGCACATTGAAATAGTTAAAAGTAGATGCTTTAATTGCAGGCCCAGATTTGCAAAGGGAGGGGGAATGGGGGTTTGGCGTGCTGAGCAGTTTGTGTCTTATCTTGTAATGTTGCAGGTTACTAACCATAATTGACCTTGTGATTCTGTAAGTTCTTTGTTCTAAGTATCTTAAAAGAAATGGAATGCATTCACAAGTGAGGAGTGAGAGGTGGCACTTGCAACAATTTATGGCATGGACTAAAACCCCCCCGCTCGGACTGAACCCCAGCAACGGGACCTGGCAACAAGGCCCAGCAACAGGACAAAGCCCGCGGAACCAGAACCAATGTTCTGGGAGCCGTGAAATGGAGGCCAACAATAGACTTGAGGGGGGAGGAGAGTAAAAGGGGTATAAAAGATGGGTCCTGACTTGTATTCGGGGTTGACTGCTGGCAGAACAGGAGTTTCCCCTCGGTCACCCAGCGCACTGATTTGCTCATTTGTCTTTTTAATAAACTTTTCCTATCTTTTTAAATTACAATATCTGGTCTCTTGCCTATAACAAGAGGAGCAAGGAGTTTTCTCACAAGAACCTCCAGAAGACCCTGGGAAATCTCCCCAACTATCCAAATATAAACACTCCCAACTATCCAAATATAAACACTCCCAACTATCCAAATATAAACACTTCCAAAACTGTCTACAAAGAAAATATGTAGAAATTCATTTTTTCATTTGACAGGGCATTTTTTTCTTGGACCAAAACAGTTAAACCTGCATAACTGGAATTAAATTCAGAAGTATGTAAATGCTAAAACAAATAACCTCCTGATCAGCCATCTTTAAACAAACAGAAAGGCTTTGTTAGTGCTCTGCCCTTTGCACAACCTCCCTCTCTTCTGACATGAGAAACTGAAAGGGAGTTTGTTTATTTATTTATTAAATAAATTCATTGCCGGCTTTAGAAGTGGTTTCAAGATAAACCTGTCATCTCCCTCACAATCTAAATTAAGTTTCTGCTTTAAAGGAAGAAGCAGGTATGACCGTGGGCCTATTGTACTGCACAGCAACCTAAACATAGTTTTGCACCTAACAAGAGAAGGTAAAAAAAGCAGATATGACACAGTTCCTTTGGTCTCCCTTGTAACAGGGAGAGGTTTATATTAAGAGCATTTCATTTTTCTATCACTGATATCATATCCACTGTCACTTCTGCAAAAAATGCACATGATTTTGCTCTCAAAACCACTTTACAGGAAGATTGTTTTTCCTCACCTGAGTATGTGTCACTGTGCCTAATTGCCATATTAAGATAAACCCTTTTCAGCCCCTACAATGTCAATTTTAATTTTTTTAAGCATAACTGCCATCTGCAAGGCATGGTAATCCTTTTCTCTAAGCATGATAACGCTCTTGCAGGGATGTTACTTAAAACCAAAAAAGCTATAAGCACCCTACTTTCAGACTGATAAGTAGGCTCAGGAAAGCTGATAGTCGTGCCTGCCTGTGCGAAGTAATTAAACTCTGATTCTTATTCACACCTTGTGCATCATAAAGACATCAGGTATTTATTTCTAAGTAATCATCTTCTTCTTTCAGAATTTATATTCTGATGATGCTAAAAGAGCCTCAGGTTCAGAACAAACATCAAGTATATTTAAGTATTTTCACTACTCAGAAAAAATAAAATAGACTAACTTTTCTCTGAAACGGAAGTGTGGTAATTTTCTGGGATTGTTTCAATGGTACTTTATCTGCAAATAAACAAAACATGTTAGGAACAGTATTCTCAGTGAAGATGTTCAGGTCTGAAATTTGGCCATGCTTCTATTTCCAGAAATCATTTATAAATTCTTTCCAGCTTTTATCTTTCATCTTCTTATTTGGAAAATCAGCAGGATAATGTTTTCTGACAAAGATAGTATCTTTTATTAGACAAGCTGGTAAAAGGTGAAAACAGACACTTTTCTTAGCACATGAAGTCTACGTTGGGAACTCAAGAAAGCTTGTGCTCCTGAAAAATTGTGTGTTTTCCCCATCACATTTGCTTGTCTAACAAAAGGCTACCTACTCCTGTGGACCCTTAGATCACCCCCAAAATGCTGTACGTTATGACAGAAAATGGACACAGCCTCTATGATATTCTCTGATGTTTCAAAGCCAAGCCATCTCCATTCCAGCCCACCAGACATTTTCTGTAAAATATCCAAATGTCAACCACAACACTACAGCTTCTTAAATTAAGGTGCCACAACAAGTTGACAGGAAAGTTATAGCACAAACTCTGGTAACAGCTTTCCCCCCTTCTCATATTTTACACACTTCTTTTTCACTTCTGATGCACGGGGTAATTTTTCACCACTTCATCCTTTGTTGCTGCCAGCAGTGCTCTGCTAAGATGACAGTGCTTGCTGACTCTCCATTCACTCCTCAGCAAGTGACATGAAATACCGCTGGCTGCAGAGATTTAAAGCCAGTATTGTATCTCAGGATACATACAAATTGACACCAGGAATGGGAATAGAAAATTTTAAATAGGCAAGTATTTCAATGCCACTGAACAGAAACTCCACTTTTAAAAAATACTCTGCCAGTAAACAGCCCTAGCTGAAACCACAACTCCTAAAAAGTCAAATTGGTTTGGGGAAATGTATTATATTCTTTATGATTTGAGTCCATGTCTAGATAAATCAGCTTCTGGGAGATACTTGCATTTTAAACCATTAACAATTCTCAGAGAGATCAAAATCAATATTAGAAAATCATAGAAAAGGAGCCTACAATAAGAGTAGGTGGTAAATAAAGCACATCCACATTTTAGCAGGAAACGCTTCATGTCATGCAGATTAGATGACACAGATTTGACTTCTCTCTAAAAAAGTCCAAGGAACAAATACGTCTTGCCATAGATGT
This sequence comes from Oxyruncus cristatus, assembly GCA_013399855.1. Classification (NCBI taxonomy): domain Eukaryota; kingdom Metazoa; phylum Chordata; class Aves; order Passeriformes; family Cotingidae; genus Oxyruncus; species Oxyruncus cristatus. The sequence continues at coordinate 479,575 of VXAY01006324.1, forward strand.
TGTAAACGTGCATAACTTTTAATGGGTCACTACTGATACTGCAACATCTTGAGAAGGGACTTTTGAAAACAGGTAGAAGATTTTATCTGCTTAATAAACTGCACATAGTCTATACTTCCAAAAATGTGTTGGTAGGCTTATGTATTCTAAGTCTGTATGTCAAAAGCTGTATGCATCATAATTCATCCAAGTATAGGGTAGCCTCCCTCCTTCCACACTCAGTAGAATCTTCTTCCTTGACACAGGGAAAAATTATTTATAAAAGAAAAGCATGGTGAAGTATATGAATGGTAGTTTACATGTGAATATATGATAACCTCTTCAGCCTCGGGACAGGTTGTGATGTAGTGCCCTGAACTGCAGAGCGTCCTATATATGCTGGCAGGATAGTGGTTGTTCTAGAAAATTAATGTTCAGAGCCTTCCCCTTCCACAACTCGTATCCAAAAAGTGAAAAGATAAATACAACAAAGAACAGCTTATATGTGAAATAGTGTTGTATTCATAGAACATCTTCCAACTCATGCAATAAATTTGGTATAAATTATCACAGGCCCTCTGCATCCAACCATGACTGTTATAGTAGAATCACAGAATCATTAAGGTTGGAAAAGACCTCCAGAAGTAGTTCTCCAAACTCAACTATCTTGCAGGTGGGTCCTTCAAACAAAAACTAGAAGCAAGATAAAAATGCATGAATTTTTATCTAACTAATTCTAGGAAACATTTCCAGACATGAGCTGATTTAGCATAAATTGCTGTGCTTATGTGCCAAACTTTCTAATAAACCCCGTGCAATTTCCAATGTTAAAAACACCACATTCAGCATCTGACCTGTACAATTTGATTCAGAAGCAAACAGCAAAATAAAACCCCAAAACCTTAAACCAAAACCACCCACAACCCACTCCCTCCCCGTCATATATTTATGACTTATTTCTTATGCTAAAGGTAAGCAGTCAGCATCCTTATCTAGAACAGTAAGAGCCACATGTACAAATGACAAACAAAATACAAGAATGCAATGAGGTCAATGAATACTGGAGCTATTGGGACAAACTCCCCTTAATGTTTGTAATTTATTCCACCTATGTGTGGAAGAAATGAGAGGAGGATAAAACAGTGAAAAGAAAGTGGATGCAAAGAAAATTAAATTCAGAATCAGTCATGTTAGGGTAGTTATTAAGACTCGTATGTCATACTTGATCTCCTAGCGTCAACTACTCGAAAGGTATATGTACACGTGGGACTAGTTATTTTGACATTAAAAATTTATTCTCACCAAGTGATATGGTATTTTTGAGTAATGCCCCATTTTATTTATTGCTCTCATGTCAGATAATTTTAAATTACTAAGAAAATTACAAAACAAATAGTTTATTCTGTTGTATTATGGGTTATGTTAAACATTGTATTGATCAGTGGCTTTTTACCAACAATTCCCAGAACAATGTTTTAACTGAAGACCACTAAGAAATATGTGGATGTAGGATAGGTAAAATTACCAGATAAATAGGCTATCAAAAGCTGTTAGTATTCCAAAGCAAAGTTTAGGAACATGAGAAATGGATAATGAGGAGAGGAGAGGAGAGAAAAGTCTTTTCTCAGGAAATCCCTGTATTTCAAAGCATCATTTCAGCAGCACTCTAAATACCATTGCTATCCCAAATGTAAGCACGGGAGAATTTAAAACACAAATAAGAAAAGAGAAATGTTTCAGTTTTAAAGTCAATGTGTTAGTCTGAGTGGAAAAGCTTCCTTAATGATAAACGACACTTTAGGATAATATACATAACATAGTGGGAAGAGACTATAACTTAACAGGAAAAGAGGGATTTTATAAAAATCATTTGAAACTCCCTAAATAAAAGTTTATTATATCTTTCTGAAGACTGAAAAATCCAATCCTCACATGTATTCCCCAATTTGGTGATTATTTTGCACATCATCAGAATCTGTTCGAAACCAATACTGAGACTTTTCCCCCCATCTTAAAACCTCCCATAAAGTAGGCCTAGATGTATCCTATCCTTCATACACAGCTCATTTCACAAAAGAAAGAATAAAAGGGGGCAACTCACTATTTTGAGTAGCAAATGGAAAAATACTTCAAAAATTCCATAGATAAAGAATTTAACTAAAAAAAAAAAAAACAAACAAACCAAAAAAAAAACCCCAACAAAAAACACAAACCAGTGAAATCAAAATAAACATTCCATCTCATATTTGTTGGAATTTACTACCATTTCTTCTATTTGCACATAAACATAAGCACCATTAAAACCCATCTTTATTCAGAGGTACAAGAATGAAAGTGAGTGGTTAAAAAACCAAAGCAAATTCTTTATTTATACACCTTCAGTAGACACAGTCGAAAAGAGATTAATTTCTTTCTGTTGCATTCTGTGATTTCATGAAGTCACACTGCTCAGTTTTAAGCACTAAAAATTTTGAAATAATACCTAATTTAATACTGTTGCAAGAACCTTAACTCCAAAGTTGTCAGCACAGACATCATCACAGCGCAGTTAATAAAATGCACTTCATTTAAGTCCACATCTCTAGTTTTTGAAAAGATCAGAGTGGAATAAAACCAACATTAATGATCTTCAATAGTCACTCCCTGCAATAACTAAAACACGCTTGGACTTGTTTGAAAGTCCATGTTTAAAAATAATAGCTGAGCACTGTTAAAAGGGAAGCCCACCACTGATTCAAAGTCCATGTGAGGTGCCAGCTCATGATAATGTTTGGATTAAAAAAAATGTGCATGACAGGTCTGATTTAAAGACTGCAGCTTAAAATTCTCATCCTCCTACACAGGGATCATGGCACAGGAAAGCAGTGAATTATGCACCACTCCACACCATCACCTCGCTACAAGCCTGTGAGCAATCCACAATTGCATATATCTCAAGAGCAACAGTTTGAGGGCACATGAAGGTCCCTCAAAACCCCAAGAATTCTCAAAGTTGCTTTGAGCTTCCCTTTTCCCTCATGTATGAGAGAAAAAGCAAGAGCCCTTGAATGAAAGCCATGAAGAATGTGTCACAAGTGACAGAATTCCAGATCTCTGCAGGGAGAGGGGAAGCCCAGTCATCGTGTGAAATAGCAAGCTTAAAATCTAGAATCTTACGGAAATAATGTTCTGATCTACAATCATCTCATAAAAGCCATCTAATATCAATTTAAAACTCAATACCTTCGCTCCTTCCAGAACTGAGAATCTAAGCTACTGGGGCCCATATTCTAAGTCCTGGATATCAATACTCTGCTCTCCATGTCCTTCCGTTTCTGTCATGATAATTCGTTTCTACCATCACAATTTAATTCAACTGTCTATTTATTTTCCTACATAGCATCTTTGTTCTTAACACACAGCAATTTCTTCCCATGGTGCCACAGTTCAACACATTTCCTGAAGCAGCTCCTCGCTTAATACCTCACCGTTGCTCACAAGACACAGAGAATGGTATTTTCAGCCTCTGTCAGAGAGAATCAATTCAAACCCCACAATATTCAGAAAACACGCAAACTCTGCTTTTCTTCAAAACTTGCATGCCAACTGCAGTGTATTTACTTCCTCAGATCTTTTTCTCTGGGATAAGAGAATGATTTCCCTTCCCTCAACAATGAGCTGAATGCAGAGAGCTGCACGACCTTGCTGAGGGAAGTTGATATTTACATCTCAGCCTTGACAGCACTGGTATGGATCACACATCATAAGCATTTTTCCAGGATTTATGGACTCCCCTGAACAAAAAGTTTTCTTTGCTGGTATGCCAAACTTCCACTCTTTCCCATTTTTCACTAGCAAGAATTTAACGCTGAAGTTTGCAGATGTTTTCTTTTCCAATAATAAATTATTAAGTTTTTTAACTGATGTGTAAAACAAAAGTAAAATGTATCACCATATTTTATATTATAGACATAAAAAGGAAACATATATAAAGAAATCCTTTCACAAAAAAAATAACATTACCCCTTTTGTAGTTTTATTTATACACACAGCTGGTAGAAGCTTTTGGAAAAAATACACTGCTGCTGAAGGACTACTTTTTGGTGCATGTTTCTTACATGGATTACCCAAGCAACAGAGCCTATTTTACTTCTAACTTCAGTTTTTACTTTAAAATACCAGTAATCCATAACTTATATTCACATACACTCAGTTCTTCCAAAGACAATGTTGAGAAGCAGCAGTTGGAAGTGTCAGTGTCACCATTAGTATCACCATTAGTTCTGTGGCCAAAGAACTATTAATCCTTCTGGGTTGCTGTGTGGATTGAAGATCATTTTATAACCATGCACTTCACTTGACAAGAACACTCAAGAGAGCTCCTGCCAGTACTACAGCTACCATCAACAACCAAAGAAAATAAACTGGAGAAAAAACGGTTCAAAAAGTGAAGTCTGGCAGATAATTTTTTTCTCTGCTAAAAAATGGTCTTTGAAATGACAGAGAATTATTCATGTTTTAACCTTTTGTTCATCTACTGTGTTACAGATACTAAAGATCTCTCAAGGGCAGAGTTACTATTCCAGTTTCATTTCATTTAAGAAATAAGGACACTGTCATCTCAGTAAACTACTCTTTCCAAGAAAAGAAAATCTGCAGACTGACTGCCATTTTGTCTTGAAAATATTTCTCTTAAAGATAAGCACCAGTGTCTAATGAATATCATTCAAGAAAACCACACTTCCTGAGCAGAGGCTCAGTTTGTTTCCAACAGTGCCTCCAGATAGAAAAGCAACACCAAAGCCACTTCCAGTTATGCACTTCAATTGTATTAACGGCAATATTTTTTCCTCTCACTTTTTTTTGCCCCTAAATTTCCCACATCCTACGCTGATAACAAACAGTTCCAATACATTCTTTATAAATCCTGCTCTGTGGGCAACCCATGAATCATCTGGCAAAATAATTCCTCTCGCGTGCAGGGCACAGATAAAGGCTGCCCTGTGGCTCAGGGCCAGCACAGCACATAGACTTGCTCTTGGGACACTAGGAGTCAGCATGGTTACACTGAACCCCTTCTCAGAAAAGGGCTCTACTCCCTTTTCCTTTTTTTTTTTCTTTTTTTCATTAACCAGAAATTGAACTAGGCTTTGTGCTCGACTTAGAGCAGCCTGGTCATCAAGTTCACATAACAAAGGAAAGTCTCTGCTTTTCTAAAACACATTTGCAGCCTTTTTGTATTAAAGCCTTTGCAAACAGCATCTGCAAAGTTTCAAATTCAAAGTGATGGAAGCTCACATGTATGCCTTTTGGCTTTATTTTAATGCTCACCACAGCATGTGGGCAAGCCTATTCCTGCGTGTTATATACTAGCATTTATAATAGGGTTGCTAGAAATTCTTTCTAGTACAAATATTTATTTTCTGTACTTACACTATATATGTAATTTTCCATTAAAGCATACACACACACACCAGACCATGCTAAGTGATTTTTCTGTAATCTAGTCCTGACTTTCCTGCTTTTTACTTACAGAAAATAAAATCTATTCTCTCCATGAATGAAAAAAGACTTCTCACAAATGGCTTTGTGCTCCTGCAAATTATAGGAATTCCTGCACAATAGGAGAGCCTCACACCCACATTTCAAATTTAAAAAAAAATCGTCTCCACATGTTTGCATATTGAAATAAGCAACACCACACTCAAAATAAATGAAAACAAGCTGCAGTAAATAATCAAGGTGAAGCCTCCAGGGCCTAACTGGCAGCAAAGTAGGACAACACAAAATATTTCAGTGAAGGTTACTCACAGTAACACTTAAATTAAAGGCAGCTCAGTTAGGTAACTAAATGAAATGCCGGCTCAAATCACATTCCTTTTCATCATACACAGTAATACTCCATGGAACTCCCAACTCAGTATATCTGTTCCTGCAACAAAGGGTTAATAAACCCAGAAGCTACGGCAAAGCTTTGGGCACCAATTTTCTGTGACAGATCCCAGTCCATTCCAGGTAGACAGATAAACTCCATCCACAAAACCATTAAAAGAAAAAAATCTGTTACTGCTTTTATACCTTGAGAAAGGAAAAGAAACATATTACAGTCCTATTATTTGGTTTAGCTGTTGAAAAACTGTTTTTTAAATTATTGCACACTTGCTCCATCCTAGTCAGAACTCTGCACATAGAAGAGGTGGGGGGAAAAAATCAGTAACTTTCTCTTCTCCCACAGCCCAAGACAGCCAGAAAGACACCAAATTATTTATGGGGAATTTAGTTGCAGAAAAATAAAAACATTCCTCTCTGTGACTAATACTTTCACAAGGGACATTAACAGTGCCATTTCAGAACTCCTCACTGGCTGATCCAGTCAGAATGCCACTTTTGGCAGTGCTATGCATACTACTTTTAGGAAGAGTTGAAAAAGGTATGCCCAACCAAGTGCAAATAAGCTTGTTGCACTAAGATGAAAAAGTCAATTCTAATGCCACTGGCATCCCGAGGAAGAAAGAGGAAACTTAATTTCTCTACTCAGATTGCAGATCTCTAATAGCAGAGTAGCTATCAGCATTCTCTAAAAGCTGGGATAGCCTTTAATCAAGAACAAAGGACTCAAGCTGAAGCTTTTGAAACATCCCAGACACAGTGCAACAACTGCAGGTGAGAACATCCAAACCAAACAAGCAGTAGTGTATTAAACACTCCAAACAGTTCTAAACTTCTCAGCATTCCTCTACCTAAAATTAAATACAAGAAAAATGGCAGGATTTTGTTAGAGAAGAGCACTGCCTTATAACCAATTATTGATGGAAAATAAAAAAGGGTACACTGATGAAAGCGGCCTGACATTTTTTACAGTATCTTCTGTTAAATGAGAAAGTTAACTATATAACACCCCAGGCTATTCTCTGTAAAATATCTAGGGATTTCCACCATTTTATTGAGGCAGAAGCTTCTCTTTACCCAGCCACTGTATTGGTGCTTGGCATCTTCAGACATCAAGCTTAGTTACCCGACTCACTGATCCTAGCAAAGCATCCAAACATATTTAATCTCATGTGCTGCAGGTAATTTTGTAAAAAAACCAAATCCTCTGCAGAACAGAAATTAAATATTTGTGACTTGCCTGTGATGACATAGTAAGCCTGGGGCAAAAATTAAGAACACAGGTTCTTGTCTCCCATTCCACATACCACAGGATTACTCAGCTTCCTTCCTCTCTTCAGAGTTGGGGGCATCCCCCTAACAAACACATTTATCTATTCTAACCACTATACTATTTTAATACTTCTTCAAAGTCCAAGACCTAATTGAAACCATCCCCCCGCCCCCAAAAAAACAAACCACGTGTGCCAGCCATACAATCCAGCTGGTCAGAACTATACTAAAAACTGGGCTATTCAGGGACTCCTGATGTGTAAGTGCCATACCATTTCTCATCCAGCATAAATCTCAAGTAATTTACCTCCTCAGAGGATTTAGAAACACTGTTAGCAAAACACAGTGGGCCTCTCAGAGCTATGAGCATCATCTTACTCTAAAGAAAAATGTCTGTTCCTGACTAAGGACAAAATATAGACTAATTTGAAATCATTGAAAGAGCCATGGTTGCTTAACCACCTTTCTTCTATAACTTCAGATCATCTTAATAGACTAAAATCAGTTACATGACTAGTTTTGCTACTAAGCCAGTAGTTTAGGGTGTGATTTTCTTAATGATAATTTTAAAATTATTTTGGAAAACAAAATGAGAATGTGGTGAAAAAGTATTATTTTCTACATCCCCTTTTCAAACCTTTTTCATTCAGGCTGGACAGTGGCAATGTTTTCCAGGAAGATAAAGAATATAATTTTCACTCCCAGTTCAAAATTTTGGGATTTGAAAGCAGGTGTCATGCCTATTGGCATCAATGAAAGTTTTGCACCAGCTGCATACTTCATTTCCGTTCTCCCCTGAAAGAAGCAGGAAATACCATGACAACACCTAAAAAGTGATAAATGTCTTAATTCCTTGTATTTAACAAGTATCTTTATGATGTTTCTTTTATAATGATGCTTTGGCATATCCATACCAAACTGAGTGTCTTAACTAATTTCACTTCCATCTCCCACTTCCCTAAACACAATACTAAGCAATACAATAGTATCCCCATCATTGGAACAAACTGCCACTGCAGTTACTTTACTGTTCAGGTAACACACATGATTTCTAATATAGTTTCCACTCTAGAAACACCAATAAACCAGCATAATTTCTGCCCTAACAGTGTCTAAGCTGCTAATGGCTATCTCCTTCAAAGTCTGAAAACCACAGGAATAAGTATAAAAGGAGACATAAAATTGATGCCACAAAACTTCAGACTTTCTAGGCCATAAAAGAATAGTGTAAATTTGTTCTTTTTGTTAATTAACTGTGATATACTTAATCAAAATAGCCCTTTCACCAAGACACCTCAGGGGAAAACAGATTCAGCCAGATGCTACACGGCAACAGTTCTGTAAGGAAAGCACAATTTGCGCAAAATTTATTGTAACAGGGAAAGAGTCAATAAGTGTAATAAAAAAAATGGGCTGTTTAACAGGTATTTTACAAATGTGAATATAAATACTCTGTGCTCTTTGCGAACTAGATTAACTGCTTAAAACAATTAAGGACCGCTTCTAGCTGTGTCAATATGAATTAGAAGCAGACCTAGGGCACTGAAGTAACAGCACTGCAAAACCAGGGGCTTTTGAGTCTATAAAAGGAGAATCTAGTATAAAAAAAAAAAATGGGACTTCACTGAAATTAAAGCAAATAGTAAATTCTGATTTTAACAGATAGAAACAAATGTGGTATTTACAGGGCTTAGCAAAAATTTGGGGGAAGGGAAAAAGAATTGGATTTTATTGCAATATCCAGTAAATCTAGTTCAGATTAAGTATGTAATGTCAAATCACAACAAAGTAACACAATGAATTGTGTTAGTCTGTATTTTCAACCCCATCTTACAAGTTTTGTTACTTCAAAGCTGTTTCTTCCATGAAAAAGAATGTCTCACTAAGCAGACAAGGGGGAGCACATATTCTGTGGACCTGTGATGAAAATTCAGGAGTCTGTTTTCTTAAGACACGAGCTTACCTCAGAGTAAAATTGACCCATTCTTTCCTCTAAATACAGGAGCAGAATGTTTGTCTTTGAGAACTCCGAAACTGCCAATGAGAAATTCTTCACACCAGAAATCTACCTAAAGCTTTTAATCCCTATTTTCTCCATGGAAAAACAATTACTTGCTAAACAAGAAAAAATTATGCAATGAACTAAGATCCCATAAAAATACATTTTTCTGCAGATAATGAGGTACTTTCTTGGCTTATTAAAAAGTTTGTTGTCACCAAAGTTTAAAATGCTCACAAGATAAGTGTCTCAAATGTACGTGAACCAAATTTGCTCATAATAGTTTTATTATTTCAGGAAGACCACTAAAGTTAAGGCTTCTATCATTTGACTTCCAACAATGAAGGCAATTCTGTGTTTTAAAGAAATTTGCATTACTTTCTGACATGTTATTCTAGCTCAGTGCTAACATTAAAGCTGCCTAAAGAATCTAAAACCGGGAAGGGCAAAAAGCTAAAGGCTGAGCCACACTGATACGTAGCAGCATGAAAGACCACCTCATGGTTTTGTTCAACTCACCTGCTGTCATTTAGAACACACCAACAGGCTGAGATACAAACAGATTTAAAGTTGCTGTCAGCAACACTCTGCAAATAAACTGTGGTAGGTAGTAAAGGAAAATATGGCTACATTGCCCAATGTCATATGAAAACAAAAACAATGACTGACATGTTTAACGTGGAAAGTATTTAGGAATATATCATCAATATAAATCATCAATTAATATAAAACCATGAATACAGAAGTTAACCCTGCATGTTAGACTCTTAAGATTAAAAACATACCTTTAGGTGTCAGAAAGATCTCACAGAAATCAAGCCTCTCAAATGTTCTGAAGAAATAAAAACAACAAACCACCCACCACTCCAGAACTCAGACTATGATTCAGACTTTTGTTAATGCAGTTCTGGATCTTCCTTTTCCTCAACTCCCATCAGTTCACAGCATTTCATGCTCTTCAGGGTTAGACTCCTCCAACATCAGGAAGATAACAAGGATAGTGGATGGCCTAGCTAGCATTTTATTGTAAGCTGCAAGTTATTCTAGACATTTCCAGTAATTTAAGCTTTAGTCACGATTTTGCATCCTACCTGACTGGGGGAGTGTTACTGATGGTTGTCACAATATATATATTCACATACATATTCTTATTAGAAAAATACATGTGTTCATTAAAAGGAGATCAAGCAAACTGATTTCTTATTTTCCTACAATAAGATAACTGCTTGTCTAGACAAAGGAAATGTAATAGCTCTTATCTTCTGAACTTCAATAAAGTATTTGATATAGCACTTTTTAAAAAACTATTAGTCAGTTGGAAAGGAATTAGAAAGATTAACAGACTGGCTAATCAGGAAATGTGGAGTTGGAACAGTAAGGAGATTTCGTTGAGATTCAGGGCTAACTTTATTTCAGATTTTCACTGAATGTTACAGCAAAAAATCGTAGAAGCTTTGTAACGAAATTTAAAAGTCAGAATCTATAACAAATAAAACCACAACGGGATACAGAAAGAATTACACATGGAAGATATGAGTAACAGAAACATAACTGTATTAAGTACAAGGTGATGCATTCAGTAGTAACAACTAACACTTCCTCTACAAGCCAGAATCACTTTAGTTCAGAAAACACAGTGGCAGAAAGACTTAAGCATATCAGGAATAAGCAGGCTGAATTTGAGGCATCAACAACTTTGAAAAAAAAAAAATACAAATATGCTTTTCTGACACAACAGAAAGCTATTTCCTGTTTATCAGCAATACTGTGTACACTTGATTTCATATTCAAGAAACAGGATTAAGGATGATGGTAAGAATGGAGAAGTAATTCTAGGTAAGAAAACTGAAATAGTTCAAATCTATTTAGTATCAGAAAACAACAGCTGAAAGGGGGTATGATTATTTAAATAAATGCAACTGTGCATTAATATCCAGGGAAGGAGAGAGAGATTTAAATTCCTCAGACTTTAAAACTGGGGCTGTTGGAAATTGGAGAAGAGCAATGGGCCTTCCAGTTTCACGTTCTCACTTATATTTCATAGAATCACAGAGTGGTTTGAGTTGAAAGGGACCCGGAAAATCACCTAGCTCCAACCCCCTGTCACAAGCAGGAACACCTCCCACTAGACCAGGTTGCTTAAAAGCCTGGTCTTGAACACTTTCAGGGATGAGGTATCCACAACTTTTTTGGGCAACATATGCCAGCGACTCACCACCCTCACAAGGAAGAATTTCTTCCTAATATCTAACCTAAACCTGCCCTCTGTCAGTTAAAAGCCATTCCCCCTTGTCCTATCAACTCCATGCCCTTGCAAATAGTCATTCTCCAGCTCTCTTGTAGGCACCCTGGAAGGTGCTATAAGGTCTCCCTGGAGCCACATCTTCTGCTCAATCCCAACCCTCTCCACAGGAGAGGTGCTCCAGCCCTCTCACCATCTCCGTGTCCTCCCCTGGACTCGCTCCAACAGGTCCATGTCCTTCTTGCGCTGAGGATCCCAGAGCTGGATGCAGCACTGCAGGTGGGGTCTCACAAGAGTGGAGTAGAGGGGCAGAATCACCTCACTTGCCCTGCTGGCCACGTTTCTTTGGATACAGCCCAGGTCACGTTTGGTTTCTGGGCTGCAAGTGCACATTGCAGCCCATGTCCAGCCTCTCACCCACCAGCACCCCCAAGTCCTTCTCAGAAAGGCTGCTCTTGATCTGTTCTCCACCCAGCCCATATTTGTACTTCGGATTGCTCCGACCCGTGTGCACATGAAAAGACATTCTCAGCACACACTGATAAAATAGATAAAAGTCGCTGTCTGGAGACTGAATAATACCAAAATCCGCGACGACAGATCCCCTTGTGATTCAGGATAATTCTTTCTCTTTCAGAAAAAGATTAATATTCGACTTCAATGAATACTGTTCTCTAAAAGACTGTATCTTTGAATGTAATTGAAAAATTGCAAATCCCCTTTGAGCCTTACTCCTCTTGAATTCTTTTGGACACTGCTTGACTGCCGTTACTTGCATTGCCCTGAGGGCTATGACTGATATTCTGGACCAAAGCAGGGATACTCAGCTATGTAGCTGGTATAATTTTTAACCACCTAGACTGTGAACATCCAATATTCAGTGGGACAGATTCACACAAATCCAAATTCCTGTTTGGTCCTGAGGTGCATGAATGAACATGAGTATTGTCGGGCCTACAATAGTTAAAGTATTGTTGTGCTAAAACCAAAACCATCACCTGAAAATGACTAGCTAGTTTCAAATTCAAACTGTCACAATAAGAGATGCCTGCATCGAAATCTTCATATACTTTAGCCTTAAATCTTTATACTTAAATCTTAAATCTTATTTAGCCTGAACCCAATTTCTATGACGAGCAAAACCCAAGAGATCAGGAATTTAGAAAGGACATGCTGATAGAGCTCAACTTTCATAAACGTATTCTCATTGTTGTATTAAACATTTAATTTCCAGCGGTCCTGTATAACAAAGATTTAGAAGTAAAGGACCACAGCCTTCACAGACTTTCCTGTGACTCCAAGAACAGGAGTAATGAAGACATATTTATATCTTAAGTTCAAAAGTTTTACTGCTAAGTTGTTCACTAAAAAACAAGGACAGATATTGAAGACACATTTAATAATTGTCAGTACCCCTTTTATTTAATAAAATCCCATTTTTACACAAATTTACTATTGCTTCAGCTCTTTCAAAACAAAAAATCTGTATTCTTTTTCCAAAGTCATTCAGATTCAACTCTTTTCACTGTGGTCAGTTCTACTTCAATTTTAAGATTTTAAAATTTAAGTTTTAACCCAGGGAACTAACCAACATGTCCTGTAGAAAACAAAACCAAACACAGCCCAAGTAGACAAATTTTACATAGTATAGTAATAAAAAAAGCTTTTGAACTGAACAGTCCATTTTCAAAATACAGGAGACATTATGTCATCTCTAAATGTGAAATTAGAAGCTAACTCAACAATTACTTGTCTCAAGGCATATAAGACAAAATTATGTTGTAAGTAACCATCTGTGTGTTCAAGTACAAAGAAAGGTAAACAATTTTAGAACAAGTAAGACAAGACCTACTCAGTTTCCCAACAGAAACATGAGGGAAACTGCAACTCACATTAATAATATTTTAGAATACTGTCCAAAATGTTTCAGTGGAAACAGTCTGTTCTGCTGAATTACCACTTCATTACAGTTATGGCAGATTTTTTTCTGAAAATAATTTATCTTTTTGTCATGCTGCTCATCGTCTATAAATCTGCCAAACATGTACCCTTGTATAAGGCCAATATTCCCCCTATCCCTCATCTGATTTTAGGGAGGAGCTGTCCATTTTTCTACTAAAGACAACTGTCAGGAGCAGGTCTAAGGAGTGGTCTGAAGGCCAGGAATGTGTTTCTTCCAGACTCCTGATGAATTAACTCTTGGAAAGGCACTTGATCTTCCTCTTTAAAGTTTGTGGGGCATACTGCTTTTGTGTTGGTACACTGACATTTGTACTCCAACAGAGATCCTCTAGAGGACACCAATCTGGAGAAGTTAGGGCAACATTTTTCAAATGCACATGGAGCACAAGAAAGGTGCTGACAGATTTCTTCAGGCACCTTTAAATGTGTCTAAGTAGGTACATGGGACTAAAACTACCTCAAATAGCTAAAAAAAATGGAAAATTGGATGCCTAATTCGATTAGAATCCATAGAGCAGTCCACTGGCATCTTCAGGTGGGTATAAGGCATAAGGATCTCCAGTCTGAATATCTTTATAAATTCAACCTATAAGCCTTAATATAATCCTCAGCTACAGTGAAAGTTCTATCATGAAGGAAAAAATAAACTAAAAACTCATGTTTCATTTTTTAAAAAAGCACCTTAGACAATCCATTACCATTCCAGACCTTCCATTTTTCCAGTCCAGCGTATAAGCTGATTTCCCCGATGACTATTATAGCATATAAGTGGCAACATCTACAGTGTAAGTAGGTTAGTTGCATTCTCTGTCAAGGGAATAACTGTCGTATCAGAAAAACTGCCTTTTTCTTTTTTCTTGGCACTGAAGTGGTAGATATATGCTAAAAGACAAAAAGTAACAGACAGTGACATGCAACAGAGCCTGTCTCAAATTACATAAATTTTAAGTCTAAAGGTGAATCAAAATTAGATAAGAATCAACTCTCTTAGTCTTTGCAACTGCCAAATGAGCAAAAAATATTCCTTGAAATTTATGCCAAAAAAGGTCTCTTTTGTTCAAGGGTACCCTGTCTTGTGCTTTAAAAGACAAACAAGGTAGGATCATGAAACAGAGGCTGTCACAAATTAAAAAGCCACTGAAAAGAAACTGTTATTTTTAAGGCACTTCTCAGAAATGTACCCATTTGCCAGCAGACCAAATAAAGCTGACTAAAATCCTCTTGTGAAGTTTTTAGCTCCTATGACAAGCCTTCAGAGCTGTTGCTTCTGCACCACCAGCTTCCAGCCACGCTGGTTGCCCCATGGAAGCTGCACCAGTCAAACAGGGCCCGTGCAGCACCAGAAGGTGCTGGGGAGGCCACAGCAAAATAGATTTGATTCACTGGCTCTCCAGGTTTCTGGAACTGAAAGATAGGAACTCCAACAGCAAGCACCATGAGCATATCAAGAGTTCAAAGCATATGTAACTTTTCCCCTGAAGATCAGTGAGGCATCTGTTCTTCATTATTTTCTCTTTGCTTTTTTTTCCAGCAAATTTCCTTTCTGTTCCAAAAAAGGACAGGCTGATTAAGAACCCTGCTATTTCTGAAAACACAGGATTCAAATATGATTTCTGGAGAGGTAATTAGGTAAATTTCCACATGCATTTACAGTAAAGAAAATTTCCATTAGGAAAAAATTTTCAGAGTTATATTACATTCAGAGTTCAATTCAAACACTGTAAAAATACTAACAGCTCTGGGGGAGGAAACGCAACTCGTACTAACATCATTTTCAGTCATAAAAGCTTCTGCAATTAATATTATCTGTAGGACTGCCAGAAGAATTAAGTTAAACAGAATGTCACTGCTGATCCTTCTATCGTTTTACTTCAATACATCCTTGTTCATTGTGAGGATTTACTCCTGAAATGGAGATCTGGATCCCCATGTTCCAGACATGTTTTTGATTCAGGCTATACGCGGCTGTCTAAAGTCTCCCAGTACCTTCAGCAAGGTATGACTTCAGCTCTTATCTTCAAGCAGTGTGTAGTGTGGACGCCTCTTAGACAAACAGTTTTTAACTCCAGTAATGAGCATATTTAATTTAATTTTAGGTCTCTCTTTCCCTATAGAAATGACATCATACATGACAAGAGGGTCTGTTTCACTGGCACAACACTGCTGTGCAGATGCACCTTCTGCTGCAGGTCTGACAGCATATCAAAGGCGGTGCCTCAGTTTGCAAAATTCTTTGGGGAGTTTTCCTAAAAATAACAAGCACTGCACATAAATCTAATTTACTGATGTGTACAGACGTAGCTAGGTCTCTTTGACAGAAATTCTAATGGATTTGCCTGCTTTCCACGGTATGAGCACACCAACTCATGCTACAGACAGGCTTGTCCAAGCTCTGAATCTATTCTAACAGATCAAACGTGAAAGGAAAGCTACTGTTGCATTTACTCCAGGTCCCTCTGCCACTGAGTAACTTCTGTGTAGCCCAGACATTTTGAGTTAGAACCTCCCTGTTAGGAGCGAGGCGGGCAGCAGCCGAAGGGCCATGCAGGCCATGGGCTCAGCATCCTCCAGTTTACTCCAAAGACATTTCATTGTCTACCAGCCTACACATTATCAATAAGGATTTACACAGAAGTGAGTGCAGAAAGCTTGCTATCTAGAGGCACACACAGAGGCTGCACACTTGGAAATTCTGCAGTGGTGCTGCACACAAGATACAATGACATAAGAACAACCACAACTACTGATACCTAACATGCAGTTATATCTACAGCATTAAAATCTGTTGCCATGAGGTTTTTATTCTAAAAATAGGAGGTATGCACGTGGATTTCTTCAGACTAACAGGGCAGTCACCGTCGTTCTCTGCACAAACATTTTCCAGTGAATAAATTGCTGCAAGTTACTATTAAGTATCAAAATATTGTGACTATAGTAACACTTTCACAGAACCCCAGAAGAGACAAGCGGGAGCACATATGTCATAAACAACTCTGATTTTGAAGTGATATCACCAGGGAAATACTGCAGTCACACATCACCTCCACTTTCAGACACAGACATTAGAGAAAAGGATTGGTAAAATTCCAACTCTGGATCTGAAGCTAATCTCAAATGTAACAATACAGCTTTCCTCCTTAAAAATGAAAGCATTAAGAAGAGACAGTTAACTTGATTAGTGGATAACAGGAGCATACAGGTTTAGAAATAGAAAACAACACTAACAAATCAATAAGTAAATAGAGGTACCTGACACAGTAGCCTACATTCCAGTTTTTTTCTTTAAATATCCTGAAGAAACTATACCTCAAAAAGTAGCACCGTTTCTCAAAGGCTGCAAGACTGTAAATACATATCTACAAGTTCCTCCTGCACGTACAGGAACTGCTCTATTAACATGGAGTAGAATTCCAATGATTTTCACACTTGCAGTACAGACCATTTTCGTCTTCCGTAGGGTTTTGTTAATATTGACTCTAGAAACAACACACAGGAAAAAGTCAGAGCACTAAACAGCACTAAATTGCTCTGGGGGACAAACTCCAATCTTTTCACCAAGCTTATAAAAAAACCCACTTATAGGTGATCTTCTTGGTGATCTGAAAACTGGGAGAAGAAGAAAGATCAAAAAGGAACGCCTTAAGTCACCTTCGAAAAACAAACGTAAAAACCTTCATGTGATTACATGAACCTTTCAAAATTTCAGTCTTGTCTCCTGCAAATGTTCTCATTGTTCAGATCCTAACCTATATTCCAGGCTGCAAGCAGCACCCCGCCTGCCAACTCCCTTGGCAGCTCAAGCTCCAGGAATTATGCCACGTGGAAATTTTGACTCACACAGTCAGCTAGACCTGGCAAGTTTAAAGTACCATCAGGCCAAGGATCTCACTAGAAACAGTCCCTTTTCCCCCTAAATGCATCCCCCAATCAAACCAAACCCACCCCCCATCAAGAGAAATCAAATACACCAGGTGAACATTCTTGGACTTTAAAGGCTGTTTTGTCCGATATCACCTTTTAAAACAGGTTAAATACATGAAAAACAAAAAAATGAATCCATTTTAGAAATCTGAGCCAAACCCAAATGTCGCCCCTAAACCGCTGTATTCTTAAGAAGGTGATGTGTCATTAGAGGTGAATGGCCTTACGGCAACAGCATAGACTAATTTGAAAGAAAGCGTTTATCTGCTTAAAATAACTAATGTAATTAGTTAACATAATTAATTATTACATTAATTCAATAGTAATTACAATGTTCCCCTCTGAAAAAGGCAACTTAAATATTTCAGTGAAAAGTTAAGTGGCCTTAATATTAAGTATGATAGGCTTTTTCTCATGGTTTGCAGGACTAAATCTGAATGAGCTATGAATACATTATGTCAGTGAAAAAACAAAAATAAAATTAAATAAAGTTACTGGAGATTACTATTTTGGTGTAGGTAGGCAAACTATACACAAATCAATATCCTCTGAATATGTTATTTTTAAAAGACAGTAAAAAATACACTGGAAAAACTCATTATATTGTGCTTGCTTGAAATACCAGTATATATTTGTTGCATTTATCAAGGAAAATTAAACATAAACTTTATTTACATTTGCTTTAGTTACTAATGCTCTAAGTTCCATGTTCATAGAGGCTCAAACTGAATTTGTTTCCTGACCCCCAACTTTAATACTCAACATCACACAAGAAAAACCAAAACAATTTATTGTATCCAATGTTACAATATTGGCAACTGTGGAAGCTGCAAATGATACTAACAGCATCACTTCACCTTCTGTGCCTCAGACCCTCGAGATTCTTCCTAGCATCTCCCTCCCACTATGCACTTTGTGTTGAAATGTTGGCCAGACATTGCCCACATCCCTCTTTCCAGGTTTCCAGGGCTGGATATCAGACTACAGAATGTTACAGCAAAGCATGTCTGCTCCATTGTCCAAAGATTGCCTTAGAAACTCATTTACAGAATAAAGTTTGCTTAATTCCAGGTCAAGTTTCCATGCTCTGGTCATTTGGTGGGGAAAAAGGTAGAGGAAAACATCTACATGCTCCCAAACCACATGCATTTACTTTTATCATCTCTCGACTAGAAGTCATAATAAATATTAAAACCATCTGAAAATAAAGTTGCTTTTCTTTACAAAATAAAGTTTTGGTTTTCATTTCTAATAAAATTCTGCAATCTGTTTCAAACATGAAAGTTTTTCCCAGTCCCTGGACCATATTAAACAAGTTGCCATCACTATATGAAGTGCCTGTTGCACCTGATTTCAATCTCAGTTATGGAAAGTACCAAGCAGTCAGGATACAAAACACCTTGTCTGAAACAACCAGGGCCTACAGTGCTGAACTCTCAGAGTCAGAACCAACCACTTTCATTTTAATTGCATGTGAGGTGTGATGCTGTGCAGGTTAACTCACAGCATCTCAACAAACTGCCACAGATGACAGCTACTCGCTAGAGAAGCAAATAATTTATTGTCCTTTCCATTGGTAATAATTCAAAGACACCAATAATTAAACCTAATCAAAAGAAATGCCTTAGCTATAGGGTCTTATAAGATTTAATACAATTGTATCACAGATGCAAATATAGTAAATACATATTTCCTGATAATTTCTCTCAAAGAGGAGACTGACAATCCAGAACATCTTATGCTACTTGAGCTAAGTGTCCAGACCATAAGAGGGATTAATTATTTTGTCTAAAAACCTGAATTTCCAGTTTTTCCTGTGTAAAGAATTCATATTCAATAGCATTTCAATGGATACACCCAGTTTTTCTTAACTAAAAGTGGGGAAAAAAAAAAAATCAGGTAACTCTAGAAACAGCTTCATCTAAGAGTTTCAGAAACTGATCATGGTCCATCTTGAGCATACAAAACAGTATGCATACCTAACAGCAAACCAAACTGCAAATCTGGAATAAAACTGAACTGGCAGGAGAAGGCGAGGAAACAAAACAAAACTAAAGGCAAGTAATATTTTGCCTTTTCAAATGACATATTTATTTCTTGTTACTGTCTCTCCAGCTCCTTCAATAGATGGCTGATGGGTTTTGTGAAACAGTATTTTAGATGCTGAAAAGGCCAGTATCCTATTCCTGTGGACTTTAAAGCAAATGGAGTCAACGGGCTTTTCGTCTTCCTTGTACTGGATGCACCGCTGATTATGATGTTTTCTATGTCTAAAAACAAACATGAAAACTTCAGGCCCTCTGGTCCTTCCTCCGAGAGCCTGTTCTCGGGGCCAAGAAGCTGAGGAACACTAAGAAAGGAGCAGGGGAAAGGAATGCACCTCTGCACTACTACGAAATACTCTGCACTAGGGCTAATTTTAAATCCAGACAGATTTATCTACCAGGAGAGGACTGCTAAGTGATAATGTCAAGGTTGTCTTAACAGGCAATGAAACTCTGGACACACATCTCATACAGTATTGTGTGTACACAGAAGTCTCTCAGGAAGCCTCTCAATGAAATGGGGTGTAGGTACATACACTAATTTATACATCAAGGACGGTCTTTCTTCTGTCATACCCAAGCCTGAAAGCCATTTGGGCACAGTTAATTATTCAGAAACTTCCTTGTTACAGGGGTGATATTATTTCAGAACAGGGTAGCAATAATTGGGCAGTAACTGTCCAGAGCTTCCACATTCAGAGATAATTCCTTGAGCAAGAGCCTTGCAATTACTTCTTTTTGAAAAGCTGCCAAGTTATTCCCCAGGAACAGAGGCAGTGAGAATCTATAGCTGTAACAAATCAAGGACCTCCATGCTCGATTTCACTAAGGCAGCTGTGTGTCAAAATCCAAGCCTTCCAAACGTCTCAAAGACATACTAACTGCTGCCTTCCACAGAAATAAATCACAGTTTTCCCTCATGACATGGATTTACTGTTAGGAAGCAAACAATCCTGTCTGAAGCCATCTCAGCAGAAAAATGGTTTTCTCCAAACCCAGATTTACTAATCTGCTTTTTAAGACAAAATGTATCTGCATTCAACTGCTTACGGGGCAGATGCTGTTGCAATGCAAGGAATTAGCTTTTATCTCTCAATGCATATGGGAAAAAAGTACTCTTGACCACTTCTAATACACCCAGTAAAACTGGTGAAGAGTAAAACAGGGAAATAAAACAAAGGAGCTGTGATCTGATGCTGCCTTTGCTACTGCTTCCAGATTTAGGTGGAAGTAGTAGAGACACAGACTTGCAAGACAGCAATCCCTGAATAATTTTGTGATAATAGTTCCAGATGAGACATAGTACACTCTGCTCTGAAACACACAGATCCAGTGATTTTCTTTCTTTCACTAACAACATGGTGACAAATGCCTATAGTCTTAGAGCAATGTAGACAACCATATCTAACAGTGAGACATGCAATTTAAAATGGCTTCAGTCTCCACCAGAAATGATTGTCAAGTCAGATCTCAAGTCAGATCAATGTAACACACACATACTCCAGAACTTTTTTCTCATTTTACAAGAATACATACACTACAAGTGGCGCAAATGTACTATTCCTTTACACTTCCTTATGTGTAAGACAACGTGTCTGCTTATCAACTTGTAGACAAATGCATTTCTCTGCTTACTCTCCAGTGAGAGCCCTCTGAATTTCACATGAAGATGGTTCAGGTGTATACATTTTACATTCAAAAGTGATAGAAGAGTCTTTGCTAATTGTTATCTTTGTTTTTTGCTCCAAACTAAGTTACCTCGATAGCTCTATGAGCATTACAATGGTTATGTTTTAAGTGGTGTGCCTTACTGAAATGTGCTGAAGCCTGCAGGGAAAGCTGGGTTAGAAAACCCCAGTAAAACAGAAAGTTGTACTGTTCCCTACTGTGAATTGGAGGGGGGAAAAAAAAAAAAAGAAAAAAAGAAATCTTATTAAAGTGGTTTGGATAACTGGTTATTCATTTCACATTACTGAGACAGCATATATGGCAAAGGATTTAGGGCTAATAAGACTGCAAGAATAAACATCAACAGCTGCATGGTACTATAAAAGACTTCAACTATTCTTCCTTTAAAAATACCATGACTGTGATAAAAAGAAGTGGGCGGGGAGAAGGGGAACCTAACCAAATTCTCAACACTGAAGAATGCTGGAAAAAAAACACCAAAAAGACTAACTAGAATCATAATTAATGTCACTGTGTCAGTGAGTCCTTGGTTGTAATCAATGATCTCATCAATAAGTGATAAATTAAAGGTGAGGGAAGTCAATTTACTCCTCAGTGAAATGGAATGCCCCTCAGACACCACAAAGTGCCATAACACTCCAAAGCAGCTGATAGTCTGTTCAATGTTTTGTTGGCTGAAGCCTTGGGTTCACAATTTTTGCTGTTAATAATCTTCAATCACAGTTATAATGTTGAGATTTTGAGAGAACCAAATGCACTAAGTTTTGATCACACTACAGGCTACGTTTGTCCTTTGTTCTCCTGGCTTTCCAGCCATCATTATGAAAGCTGCAAACAGATCTTTAAAAAAAAAAAAAAGTATGTTAGAAGACAGGGGTTTTTTCATCCCTTTATGATCACGGTGAACAGGACAAAAAGAACAGATCAAAACAAAATCCTCATTTCTGGCATGAAGAAAGCCAAGCATGGAGAATTTCAGCCACATGGGAATTTGTTTCTGTAAAATACAGCATAATGATTACATAAAGAGGCTTTGATTACTGTAAAATTCAATGATACATGCATTTCTAACAGCATTGGAAATCCTAAATGATTACACAAGCCTTTCATGTTTATTCATCAAATATTTAAAATACAACATAATACAAAACATTTAACTAGTTCACTCTGAGAGCAATTTGCTATGCTCTTCTAGCACAAACTTGCTCAAGAAGTTAAAGTCTCATGTTACATTCAAAGCATGTTTCTTATGTGATTTTTAAATAGAATTATTTGCTCAGCCTAGTTTTGAAGTACAACATTTCAAATGTAAACATTGACTGGTACAAACATACCGATAACTGTAAAAGACACTTTTGTGAGACACATGGTAGAGGGTGAAAAACCTGTTCTAATCGGTAGAATTTGCTCTGTTTTCAATTTCACAGAACACACCTCCCAAAACTTCAAAAGAAAAATATGTTTCCAATCTGTTTTAAAATGCTTGCTTTCACAACACAAAAGCAAGTGCAGACTCACCACTGCTCCATATACCTTTCTTTTCAACTTTTCAATCCTTATTGCACCTAAATATATCCAATATTATGCAGAAATAATTTTGCCACTGAAGGGCTAGATTTTAAATATACTGTACTTTGTATTTTACATCAATATCTACAACAGGAAGAGTTAGCTAGCAAAGTAAGCTTTCACACAGGAATTGGTAGGGCTTATTGAAACAACTTGAGATTTGAAGGGGAAAGGGGTAAAACCAGGCTCTCTGGAGATAAACCCAAGGGTTGCACGCAAAAATCCGAGGGGCTGTGTGCTAGTGAGGTTCTGTGATTCCAGTGGAGATAGGGGATGGAGACCCATGTGACAGCAAAGATTCAAGGGTTATTGAGGAGTTAGAATCCATGGAAGCACCTGAGAACAGTCAGATGGGAATTCAGGCTTCTCCCCAAAGAAGGGTTTTGGGAACAACAGCAGAGCTGAACTGCATCTACACCAGTGCATGCAGCATCTGCAAAAGGAGAAGCTGGAAGCCTTTGTGCAGTGTGAAAACTATAACACAGTTGCCACTGTGGAAACATGTTGGGGTGATTTGCACAACTGTAATGGTGTGAAGGATGGCTATAAACCTTTCAGAAGGGATGGGCAAGGAAGGAGGGTTTTGATTGTCTAGACCTTAATGATGGCGACAATAGGGTTGAGTATGTTTACAGGTAAGGATCAAAGGGAAGGCCAAGAAGACAGGCCACCCAACCAGGATGAAGAGGTGGACAAAATATTATATAAGGACTTGGGAGAAGTCTCACTACCACTAGTCCTTGCTCTCGTGGGGGAACTTCAACTTACCAGATATCTGCTGGAAATACAACCCAGCAGAGAAGAAACAGTCCAGAAGGTTCCTGGATTGTGTGGAAGAGACAATCCTGACACAGCTGGTGCCCAATAGGCAAGGCACCTCACTAGACCTGTTGATTATGAACAGACAAGGACTGCTGGGTGATGCAATGTTTGGAGGCCACCTTGAGCACAGTGATCACAAAGCAATGAAAGTTTCCAGTTCTAAGAAAAGTAGGGAAGGGGCGTCAGCAGAACTGCCACGTTGGACTTTCAGAGGGTAACTTTGGCCTGTTTAGGAACCTGGTGTACAGAGTCCCTCAGGAGTCAGCCCTGAGGAGTAAAGGAGTGCAGCAAGGCTGGATATTCTTCAAGAAGGAAATCTAAAGACACAAGAGCAAGCCACCCCCATGTGCCAAAAGATGAACTGGTAGGGAAGAAGACTGGCCTGGTTGAACAGAGAGCTTTGGCTGGAACTTTGGAAGAAAAAGATTTTGTGACCTTTGGAGGAAAGGGAAGGCAACTCAGGAGAACTACAAGGATTCCATTAGGTTATGCAGGTAGAAAACGAGAAAGCCCAGCTGGAACTTCATCTGGCTTCTATCACAGAAAACAATAAAAAAATGTTTCTATAAATACATTAGCAACAAAAGGAAGGCTAAGGAGAATCTCCACCTTTATGGATGGAGATGTAGGGGCACACAGAATGACCAAGGATGAGGAAAAGACTGAGGTACTTAATGCCTTTTTTGCTACAGAGTGTATCAGCAAGACCAGTTGTTTGGGTACCCAGACCCCTGAGCTGGAAGAACTGATCATTCACCTGACCATAAATATGAAATTGCCAATGAGAACAAACAAAGCTTATCCTTTGAGTCACTCAAACATTTCCATGGTGTTGCATTTAGTTTAAGGAAATCCCTGCCTGCAGTGCCTGGGCTGCTCACAAAGGCTGCAGTACTCAGCCTACTGGCAGCACCAGCCATCCCTCCTGAGGAGCAGCTCCTTCAGTGCCTTGTGCAGGGGATGCCAGGATCAAAGGCACTGGGAGGAAAACAGATCAACCTTCTGAAAGGACAGAAGCATATCCTTCAACTTGAGGTCATGTTTTGACAGCCAGGTTTGCTCCACATTGACTAAAGAAACACTATGCCACGTTCTCTCTCAATTCACTGCAGCATGCACATTTCAGAGGAAAACAGCCCAGCCTTCTAGAGTAGGCACATGTCCCTTGAACACCAGAAGTCATAATTAGAAATTATAGGGCAATGCAATAGCCACCTTCGATTTGTTTGACTGTACTGATGTGCTCTGAGCTGGTGTAGTAAGGGATAGAGCGATGAAATCCACAGCTGGTTAAAATAAAATCTTCAGGAAAATGTTATCATTTACTGGCTGGTTCCCTCTTTCTAAGCAATTTTCTAGGTAACCCTTTATACTTTTACAGAATATCATCGGTCTCATCAGTAAGTAGTTTTACAAATCTTTTCCAAAATGTCAGCTCCTAGAGCAAACCCCTGCCTGATGTGAGGCAGCAGTAGCATTTTGTTGCCAGAGTAGTTAAAAAAGAAAAAGAAAATGGAAAATGAATGAACAGTAGGTTACATTTTTCCCTAAAGATATGGCAGTAGGGAGGAGTTCACCTCTCCTCTCCTTGAGGAGAAAAAAAAAAAAATAAAGAAAGGTAAGAGGAAAAGTAGGATGCTTTCAAATGGAGAAAGATTTTTGCAAAGCAAAATCCTCCCATTGAATTTTCAAGGGCGAGGTGCAAAGAGCAGTAAGGCTACAAATGGACTTTAAGTCTATACCTGCAACTTTCTTGGTCTTGACACTTATCCTCAATTCTCTTACAGATACACTAAGATACATGAAGATGGTTCAGGTTGTACCTGGTTTTTGTACCCTCAGCCACTTCAAAGAAAGGTTTTATTCCAATATAAACCCAAAGGAAAGTCAGCAGTTTGAATTTCCTTTAATGTATCCAAGACTGTTAAAATTAGTGAGAAAGACTGACAGTAGTGCTTTAGGTGAATTCCACATGCATGTATCTAGAAGAATGAAAAACATTCCACTCCCCCTCAAGATCTCTAATAATAGTGCTTAGTAAGAATATCTAGTTTGTTGCAAAAGGAAAACTAAATCTACTATCAGGTATATATTTGTGAAAAAAAAAAATACATGACTTTGAAGAGCATCATGAGTATCAATAGTTTTATTGCAAGTATGAATGTGGGCAGGACTGCACTACTGTACAGTACTGCTCTTTTAAGAAGATTGTGGTAAAATAAGAGTTTCTAATTTAAGGCAATATTTCTCTGCAAATCCTGCAGAGATGGTAGTGAACAGAACTTAGAAAAGGAAGACTTGAGCGGCTTTTTCTCCAAACAAAGTAGAGCACTTGCAACATCACTTGAATTTTTGAAGAAAAACAGCTTCAGTAGTTTTAGTGTTCACAAGAGCAAGGGACTAAGCGCACTCCCGTACAGTCTGAGTGCAGGAGATATGCAAGATTTCATATTTATCTCTGCTAATGCATTTCACACCCTGCTTTGGAGTGCTCCTAATATTCAAAATATTCAAGCCATGTGTCTCTTCAGCAGAGATGTCAAACCACACTAAACTGTGTGGTGGTGTTGTGCCAGAGATCGATGCCCACGAGGGAATGCAGAACACTGTCACTTCAGATTTGGCTTCACGACTGATTTCAAAATGCCTCTTGTCATGATGAACAGGCTTCATTTTCCACTCATCCCAGGGGGATTCAATTTTAACAGGGATACTTGTAATATCAAAAGACACACAAGTTAAAATCTTTTGCAAATTTTCATTCCTAGTGAGCAAGTTTAATAGAAGATTCAAACCTTAACAGTTGAAAGACATGTAATTTAAATAATCTAAAATTGTCACTTCCTAACACATGTTTCCATATCCAAAACTGAACTTCTGTCCCCACTACTCCTAAAATTATGGAATTAATTTAATGTGTGATTAAATTTGGGAAGTAAGAAATGCAAGACGAGCTTCTTGAATGTGTATTATTTCAACTGCCTCGTATACATTCAGTTTCTCTTTGCCCTCGGGAGATAACAGTAGTTTTTTTGTATCTCCAGTATCACATGTGAACTCCAGTAATTATATCCATCCAAAGGAGATTATTTTTGAAGGGGTGATGCACCGACCAGATACAGAAAGTTGTCACCAAGTACAGAAAGTTGTTCCTGACCTCTGCTTTCAGAACTTATCGAGCTGTGGATCTAAGGGAGGAGGCACAACTCACTGCATGTCATACCAGAACATTAAAACAGCATTTACCTCAAGGTCTTGTTGCATTAAAACAAACACAACCCCACCATATAAGACGCAAACATTTTCAAACCCGCTTTACAGACAGAAAAGTCAGCATAGTAAGAATTTAAACTGTAGGTCTAACTGCATTAAACAAATACAAATTAGATGTTGATGCAGCAACAGAAGAACCAATCTTGGGAAACAAGCAAACAAGAGCCTCACCATGGTCACATGCTCCAGTACTTGCCTAAAAACATACCCACACTGCTCTACTCAATGAAGTTCAGAACACTTACTGCAGGACACGCACATATATACTCTAAATATACAACAAAGACTGCTACCTCACAAATTGGTCACTAGAATTTCCCATCTCTTAATGTAACACAATTTTATCAGTTCTGTATTTGCTGTGGATCTGTTACATGTCAGTGATACCTGATTTGTGCTAAGCAGTATTTTCACAGCTTTAAAACTTGCTAGACCAAACGGGGAAAACCTGCATGCCTATCAGAAAGATAAGAACAGTACTTGTGCAAAAAGTAGTGCAGAGGTAATATTTGAACAGCTTACGAGCCTATAATTCTGATCCTATTGGACAATGACTTAAAGAACAGGCATGGCCCCAGCATTACAACAAAACCCAACTATCTAAAATCTTAAAAACTGTGTAGCTCAAGCCAGCTAAACATAAATTTGCTCATGGCAACATGGGAAGAAAATCTTTGTGATGTAGGAACAGATGTCACTGTACATTTTTCATAAAATGGCATTACCCGCTGTTTTTTATGCATGGCTTCACTGGATATATGTAAATTGTATTTCATAAACACTAACTTCTTTGTTCTAACTATATCAAAGTGAAGTAGGAATAGCCTAGTCTTTATTAGAAGTTTCTATTAGAGTAACCAATCACTTAGAATCACAGAATATGCCAAGTTGCAAGGGACCCATCAGGATCATCTTGTCCAGCTCCTGGTCCTGCATAAGACAGCTCCAAATGTCACACCACATGCCTTAGAGCATTGTCCAAACAGTTCCTGAACTGTCAGGCTTGGAGCTGTGACCACTTGCCTGGGGAGCATGTTCGAGTGCCTGACCACCCTCTAAGGGAAGAACCTTTGTCTAATATCCAACCTAAACCTCCCCTGACAACTTCCCGCCGTTCCCTCAGATCTTGTCATTGATCACCAGAGAAAAGAAATCACTGCCAGCCCCTTCTCTTCCCCCCATAAGGAAGTTGTAACAGCAGTGTGGTCTCCCCTCAGTCTCCTCTTCTCCAGACTGAGCAGAGCAAGAGCCCTTAGCTCCTCCTCACACGGCTTCCCCTCATGCCCTTCATCATCTTTGTTGCCCTCCTTTGGACACTCTAAGAGCTTAATACCTTTCTTATATTGTGGTTCCCAAAACTGCACACAATATTCCAGGTGAGGCCACCCCAGTGTAGAGCAGAGTGGGACAATCCCCTCCCTCCACCAGCTGGCGATACTTTGCCTGGTGCCCGCCAGGACAGGGTTGGCCCTCCTGGCTGCCAGGGCACTGCTGACTCATATTCAACTTGCTGTCAATCAGGACCCCCAGGTCCCTTTCCCAGCAGTGCTTTCCAGCATCTCATTCCCCAGTCTGTCCATACATCCAGGGTTGCCCCACCCCAGGTGCAGAATTTGGCACTTTCCCCTGTTGAACTTTATGTGGTTGGTGATTGCCCAGCCCTCTAATTTGTCAAGGTATCTCTGCTTGGCCTCCCTACTTTGAGGGAGTCAACAGCTCCTCCAAATTTTGTGTCATCTGCAAACTTGCTTAGTGTCCCTTCCAGTCCTGCATCCAAGTCATTTATGGAGATGTTGAAGAACACAGGGCCTAAGATGGAGCCCTGCAGAACCCCACTCGTGATGGGGCACCAGTCTGGTGTCACCCCATTCATTGTTACCTTCTGTGCTCTACCCATGAGCAATTGCTCACCCACCACATGATGTGTTTATCCAGCTGTGTGCTGTCCAGTAGGACACTTTGAGAGACAGTATTGAAAGCTTTACTGAAATCCAAAAAAGATTACATCAACTGGCTTCCCTGGATCAACTAGGTGGACTAGTCAAAACAAACAAGCAAAAAAAAAAAAAATCTGTTTCATTGTATTAAAAACCTCAATTACAGAAAGCCTGACACAGCCGAGATACAATTATGATGAACCTCAGACAGAGATGCATAAAAAGTGAAAAGTGCAGTCAGAACGTTCAGTGTGTCAAGCACAGTGAATGTGATCCCAGGTGCACAGTACTTCAATATAATTAAACCACACTTCTTACATAACATAAGTTAAATGACAGACAAGAGTGAAGTTGTGAAGTTAACTATCTGCTTTCTGATACAGGAATATCAGCATTGCAAGGCTACTAAAATCTTTTTTTAAAGAGCACCACAAATAGCATGCCAGCAGTGCCAAAAAAAAATTCTGGTTGTTTCTCAGTGGGAAACATCCCCCTTCACTTCAGCATTTATGACCTGTGTGCGCAAATCAAGCAATATTTAATTATTTTTATTATAGCAAAAATCCAGCAGGTTTGAAAATGAGACCTAATTCTCTTGTATAGACAGAGCCTGATTTAGGCAAGAAACAAGAAAATGCTTTACCCTGTGATGTACCCACTGCCCTTACCCCACCTTCTCTACACTCTTCTGTTTGTGGCAGTAAAATCCTGCTGAGTTTAATTAATGCACAGAATTCACTTGCTATAGATTCATTTTATTATAAGACAAATAAGACGAGTTAAAGTATTTATTTGTGACAAGGGATATTAGCTGCTTTGAGCTTATTAAAGCAAGAAACCAGCAGTATAGCCCTGATGTTGAAGGAATTATTACTGTAGCTTTTTGCCCAATTTCTGCAAAATGTTCTGCAGTCAGATCCAAGGGTTGTTTCTGCCCTAAATGCCCAATTATATGAGCTGCTGATTGATCTGGAAGCATACTCCTGAAGACCAGGGCATACCTAACAGCTTTGGATTCCCCTCCACCCCCAAGTAGTTTACCTGTCTGTCTGGAGGAATGGTAGGGCTCAATTTGGCAGCCATCAGCTGTGGCAGCAGCTTTTGAGGAACAAGAAAGCCAGCTTTACTGTAGCCTGGATAATCAGAACAGTGAAGCCACAGCACTTGGAGCAGTGTTAATGCCAAAGGGACACAACCCATCTTGGGTCAGGAAGCAAGCACTGAGGTCTGTGCAGTTGCAGCTATGCTGGCAATGGTATCAAGCTATAGCTCATTCAATGTGACTTTCATGAATATATAAACATCCAAGCTCAAAAAAGTCACCCAAACTAACAGGAAGTGCAATAGCTTCCAATTATAGGTAAGAAAGTCAAGCTACTAGTTTTATTGTTGCTGACATTCTAGGATGTAAATAGAAGTCCAAATATTGCCACAAATGAAGCTGCAACCAGGGTGGCCTGGGGTCATTCACACATGCTGCAGTCCAACTTGATTTAAATCTTAGGGCTTATCTGATCTTGTCTTACCTACATGCAGCTTTAAACTGCCTGAATAGTAAAATGCTCAATGTACATAAACCAGAGATGGAATTAATATTTCCCCTACAAAAAGGTACTATAAACTGTAGACGTAGAATTTTTCACATAGGAATGAAGTCTATGCCACGACAAAAGGGAAAGGTATTCTCTCTCACGACTTACGAGCTATGTTAATGGGATTCTCTGGGAGACACTCTAGTCCTGTACTGCAGTTGTAAGGAACACTTATAGAAAATTCTTATAGGCTTGTAAAATGCTTATCAAACTATATTCATTCTCTAGGCTAGATCTCCTGTATAACAAGCTTGCAACTAGAAAAGTAGTAGTACAGGGACAGCTCTATGAAGTCCACTTTTTTCTCTTACAGATAGGGTATTGTTTTCCATCATCTGTCAGTCACAATGAAACTGGAAGGGACAAAATCAAACTCCACTCACTCAATTCTTGTTACCTGTTCACAGCTGACAACTCTATTGATTAAACAGCAGACCCCATTTTAAGCCCTTATAGTCTAATCCATAACTAAAAATTAAAACATATACATTGAGAAAATGTGTGTTAATGCCCTTTCTCTGTTATTCTTAAACAGAAAAGTGAGAAGACAGAACCAACGTGCTTGCTCGACAAGGTTAAAAATTTAAACAAACATATCCACTATTTTTTACCCCCCAAAAAAATAAAAATTAGGAGTTCTCTAAACACAGAACTTCACTTTTGTAAGCAGTCCAAAGACAGTCTCAAGTTGTAAATTATGTCTCTAATTTCCTTCTTATAGATAATGAACACATATACAGTCATGACATAAGCTTTAACAGTCTTTAGTCATACTGGGTGCCAATTACAGATACATAAAGAGCAATTCAGCTAATTAAATACAGGTGTCAAGGGCCATTCTTGATGCCCAAGAGAAAACTATCAGGTGGACTTCAGATGCCACAGAAGAAAAACACAGTTCTCCTGTAGGTCCTATGACGACATTTAGATCTGTAAGGCTGTCTTAGATCACCTGGAGCACATAAAGTGGCACTCAAGGTCTGTATTATCAGTTAAATCATTCAAATAGACCCACTGACCTCCATATATCATCTCAAGTGCGTAACTTTCCAAGAATAAAAAGCTGATTCTGTATCCAAAAATGTACAACACCAGAACCTCCAAGATTCACCTTTAGCAGTGACACTGTAGAGCTTGGACTGTTACAAATCAGTAACAACAGCGGCCACAGAAAAGCCACTCACCACACAAGAGATTAAAATAAAATATGATTATCTCTCTCAAACATCAGGTTACAGGCTCTACTGTCATTCTGGTTTGGGTATATAAGTAAAATACTATCAGAAACATATTTCTGAAAAATTACTTACAGCTGTGTTATCTCAGTCTATTCCATGTTCTCTGCACTCAAAAAGCACACCAGAGCAATTTTTATTTGTCAGGAATACCTCTGTTGACTCATGTAACCAACTGAAAAGCCAATAGCAAAGTGTCCATCTTAAGTGCATGGCTCTCTTTCTCTATTCTCTAATATAGCAACAAAAGATAAAGTCGACTTTCAACCCAAAAGAACAACAAGACCAATTTCTATATCAACCTATTTCCCCAACTTGCAAACTTGCTAAAGAGAGCCACAGAACAAAATGGCAAGAAAAATCTTCCTCGGTAAGACTTGCGGAAGAAATGAGGCTCTTACCGTGTCTTGAGATTTATCTTTGACATCGTAGACTGTCAGTTTTATTTTAGTCTCCTCATAGATGGGGTATTCCGGTGGGAATGTCACACCAGTCAAAAACAGTGGATCTCTTGTACCCTGTGTAACACGAGTAAACATTCAGTAAGGTAACAGCTGTGCGATGTGTAGTATGTCAGTATGGAGGTACAGAAACTGTCAGCTGTCCACAGCAGAGAGATGGCAACAGATAAGTATTGCTACCCAATCAATAAGAAAACCAGATAAGTTTAAAACTTTGCCAGGAAAATTTAAAAACAAACAAACAAAGAAACAAAACCCAAACAAAACCACAACATCTTTCCAGGGAAGTTTTTTAACTGGAAAAGATATTAAGTGCTGCTGAAACAGAGCCTAGCAACGTCTCTAAACAGCTCAGCAGCAGACATCAGTATCTGCAATACAACCTGTAATAACCAAACCCTTTCTTACTCCCACGACACCTTCTGAAAGTACTGCAATTTCGTATTAATTTAAATGAACTAAAGATATAAGTTGCACACACATACAAAATAGAGTGGTCTTCATTAAGTCAAATAATAAGTGCACAGAAATGCTACAGAGACTCTCTGTATTACATTAAGGATATTGATTAGTGGAGAGGGGATTGAAATACCCCTCTTAAGGCAGTAGTGCAATAAATTAACATTCCTGTGCTTTGTACCATTATGATTTATTTCTAAAAGCTGTACACAGAAGTAACTATAATATAGCTTCAGATATACAATTAAATGAATCATATAAAATGTTGGTTATAAGTTCTTAATGTTTAATTATACTTAATTACCAAAGCTTATCAGAGGCTTACATATCCTTTAATTTTCTATTAAGTAAAAAAAAGGTTTGTGCATGATAAAGAAAATTTATCTTAAAGAAAATAACTTTCTGTGCCCCTGCCTTCCTCTCCTCCAAAATTTGACTACAAAGATGAGAGTCTTCACAAAACAAATGCAGAAATGCTTTGAGATCTAGGACATTGTGCTAGAAAGTGAATCAACTTCTATTAAAAATAAAAGTATCTATTCCATCTTCTGCACGACATCATTCCAGACAGTCTGCAATGAAGCATCCTGATCAGATACAAGATATTTGAATTAAGCAGTTTCAGGATGGTTGAGGGCTGAAAGCATAATAATTTAATTAGTAGTTGGTCAAAAGTAATCACACAAAGAGCTCATGAAATATTCTCATTGTATTTAACAGTTAAAACAAGCCTTTGGCAAAATTGCATGTGTGTGTTTACCATAAGCCTCCCTGTTCTTAATGAGTCTCTCTGGTAAGTTAAGCAAGTTACACCTACATTGCCTGCTCACACTTAATTTTCTCTGAGTCATTTTTGCTGTTTCTGACACTGATGCTTACAAGGGCAATGCGAGGACTAGCAAAGCAGCCTCAGACAGCTTTTGTTGTAATTTGTGATGCAAGTTACTAATTATTCTGTATAAAGTCACACACATTCTTTTCCCAAGTCATAGAAGTAGGGTAATATTTTTCAAATTGCAAAAGCATCAACTCTCTAATGGAAAAAATAGAACAAGAAACAAATTGGATAACAGATCACACAACAAACACCTATGTTCTCCTGAAATTTAAAAATACTTCACAAACTCGCTACTACTCAATTCAGTTTTACTTCGCATTGCCTTGTCCCTTAATGAGAGCAACTCTTTCATTCTAAACCTACGTCTGGAGAACTGGAATATTCTC
The DNA here is from genome assembly GCA_013399855.1 of Oxyruncus cristatus. Lineage (NCBI taxonomy): Eukaryota > Metazoa > Chordata > Aves > Passeriformes > Cotingidae > Oxyruncus > Oxyruncus cristatus. The sequence goes on from VXAY01006324.1 coordinate 513,124, forward strand.
CATGCCTCTACTTGAAACAACAGAGCTTTCATGAAAAGCCAAGTTAATTTCTGTTTATCCTGGTTAAATGCCAAGAACTACAGAACACTTAGGTATGCTTTGCTAACTGCCAGAGTGTGCTTGCCCTACCTAAGACTATGCACTAACTTGTTCTATTTCTCATTTCACTTTCTAAGGAAGAAATGAGCAATTCATTAATCAACATGTTAATTGAGTAAGAAAGAGTCTCACCTCCACGATTTCAGTGCTTGAATACCGCGTCAAAATGTGCTCTGCTGGATGCACCACGGAGACTTGTATAAACGTATTCAGCTTCCGATCACGGGTAGCAGCCACTAGATCCTTGCATGCTGGAGACAGTACAAAATAAAAACAAGATATTCAAAAGAAAACTCTGGGAAAATGCTGTCACAGGCACAGGACAAAGCAGACCATGCTCCGGCTCCAGATTAAATCTCCGGAGACAAGTTGATTTAACAGAGGAAGTCCCTTGGAAGTAACTTACAGAAATAGGAAGTCACATGCTGCAGAACTGAACTGAGATCTCGTTTCCACTAAAAATACTTGCAGCTTCTGCAAAGCTCCCTGCCAGAGACTCATGGGCTCCACTATATGAACGTGCGTGCGCATACGCACACACTTGCACACGCTGCAAGGGTAGTTCATTTTACATAAGCACTACTTCAATTTGCTCACAAAATCTCTCTTGGCAGCCTAACTTGATCCTCTCTTGTCTGACAGTTACATGACCCTTTTAAACACATTCTAAATCAGCTAATTGCTGTCAGTGATTGGGTTTGTTTATATGGTCTGTTACTACAGTATGAACTTCTTAGCAGAACAAGTTATTGGGTATAAATCTACATACCTAAAACCAGACAGCAAAATAACCAATTCTTTTGTTAGTGACCAGCATGTAAATGAGAATACTTGTATTCTGCCTGCATGGCATCATTATTAAAACTCATTCTACCTGACAGAGAAATTCAGTTCTTGTTTAATAATTTGTTTTTATTATGGGCTCAGAGTCAGACAGGTGACTGAGTTCATTTTTTAGACTAACACACCTTATGCCTTCTAATTGAAAGGATAAAAGCACCAAAGAAAAAGGAAAAGGAAAGAAATAAATGCACCGTGAGCTGCTCACAGAAGGGACATGCAAGTAATAGGGCATGCACTGGCTCTAAAGCAAAACCCATCAACCTTCCATTCTTCACTAAGGAACATGCAACAGTGAACACTGTGGTAGGATCTACCCAGTGCTTTCCACAGTGCAACAAACTACACTGGGATCTTAGAAGCCTGAGGGAAGCAAAGAATAGCCTGCAGTTTCAGAGAGGCTAATTGTCGAGAAAGAGCTGAGGATATTTTCTAGGAGTCACTGCCAACCAGGGGCTTCCTCAAGTGAGGCTGACCTTTAACATTTTGAAAGGTGAGGCAGATTATCCTCACAGCAAGCAAACTTGGTGTAATGAAAAGCCAGACTAGAAAAGCTCTGATACATACAAAAGGCCAATTCAGCTTGGTTTATAGTTTATACCTTTTTTTTTTCCTTTGGGCTTGAACCTGTTGCTTGAGTAAATAAAAGGAAAACTGGCTGAAGCTTTTTTACCGCTCATTTATAACAGTTAAAAGGGATAAGGAAACAATTAAATTTAACCTTTATAGAATAATTTCAACTCTTTGCTTTAGTCCAAATAGCCAATTAAATCTCTTGGTACACAGTCTCAAACTGACCCTATGATAATTTGGTGGAAAAAATGGGATAAGCATAAAAGTTTGTGCATGATGAAATCTTTCTGAAAAGCTTATGGAAGAGCACCAGACTCAAATAGCAAGTTGCCATCAATTCCTTCCTACTAAGACTCACCACATTATTAAAATGACTAAATACTAGCACTACTTGACATGACCTGAAGAATTATGTGAGTAGATTTACTGAAAAGCAGTTACCAAAGCACAAAAGGTTGGGCAGACACCCACCTAATTTGAACTATGTCCTTTCTAAAAGCTGATCACAGATGCAGTACCAGATCACAAATTTCTAGATACAGCCTTTTCCTCCACAAACCCTGATCTTACGCCACCACACAATCCTTAAATGTTGCACTCTATAGTTGTGTTTTCAGAAGACAGCACAGTAAAGCAGTTTCAGAGGAATGGCAAGAGAGGTCATGTTCACAATCAGAAGCTGGAACACAGAGATATAGTCAAATTTTTCAACATCCACCACAAAGGAAGGCTAGCCAGCCTTCAATTAAATATTGAAAAGGAAATACAGAAAAGGAAAAACAGAGAGACACAGAAACTTAATAAAAACAAAATAGATGCCTCCCAAAAATACCACTAGTGACTCTGGCAGGAACCCTACAGCTGAACTCTTGTAAAAAGTATTAATGCGTGATGAACGGAGGTAAAGCCCCTACAGTTAAATTCAGTTGTGCAATGTTTTAAATACATTATCTGGATGTGACTAAACTCACTAAAAACTAGTGAGAAACTTTAAAGAATAGAAAGAAGATCTGCACTAAGCGGTCACCACCTTGGTGATATCTGAGCATAGGAGACAATTTATTTTTGTGACAGCAGGGCAATCCAGCCATTAGATCATTTTTCCTGTAAAAAGGCGGCTTCACAGCATGATCTTGAATTTCACTGGATAATGCTGACAGGAAGATAACTCATCTGCATATCTCTGGTGGGGAGGATCAGCACAAAGCATCAAAACTCTTTCGGAGACCCCAACACAGAAGGATAAATGAAATTAAATGAAAACTGCATCTACTTCAATGATAGCATTATTTATCTCTATTGTGTCATTGGGCAACTGCTGTTCACAACTACCCTGTCAGTCAGAGAGAGGATATTCAACAAGGTTATTCCTGGTACAGAACTGAAGATCTGGTGTGACACAGAATTCATCAGTTTAAGCCACAGTGCATCACTTCCCTCAAAAACAGCCCAAGTGAAATGTTTAACAAAACATAGGGACTACTTTTAAGCTGATGCCAAAGAACAGAAGCTTGTTATATCCTGTTCACAGCCTAGCAAGTTTCACAGCCCCATGCTGCATGATTGCCCTTTGAAGTATCTTACTAGCAGTATCTCTGAAAACCTTAGGTCTTCTCAAAGACACAGTCCACACTATTCAGTCACTGTGAAACATCACATGGCTGTGAAAGCAGAAGACCAGTATATGTTATACATTTAAACACATCTGTAAGGCATTATTGGCACATTATTTAAAAAGAAATTGAGGAAAATACAAACATGAAAGGCATGCTAAGGCTGTTTTCTTAACTACAAATGTAACACCATGGCAGCGGGTAACAACATCAGTGCATTTTCCACCATAACCTGCGCCCAAACACACCATATACGTAGGTCACATTACTTTTCAATACTTCACTGTGCTTGAATTAATTCGGGAAAAACTCCTCGACAAAACTCAGGGAAATGAAGTGACAGCTTGTACTTACATGACAAAAGTATATGGATCTACTCATTGTGACTGTTGACTCAGTGTGTAAAAGCCTGAGTCATCCATTCCCCTGGTGCTCCCACCTCTACTAAGCCTATCAGCGCACAGTGAATGTTTCAGGAAGAACTGTGTTAGGAATAATTGATGCTTTAATATCAACAAAGAAAAAAGTTAAGATAGCAGGAAGAAACAAATCCTCAACATATTACGCAAAGGAAAAGAAGGCAAGAAAGCAGCAAAGTAGTCACTGTGTGCAGAGCAGTAAGAAAGGCTGCATGGAGAAAGAATTGCTCTAGAATATATACACAAATACTTATGTATTTTGCAAAATCCTGTGCCCTACGTATGAAACTGTCTCACCATTTAAAAAGCTTGAAAACAGACAAGATTTAATCAATGTTGAAGGATAATACTTATTCCCAAAATAATAAAAGCAATAAGAATATTATTATTTTGTTTCCATTACTATTGGCCTTCTGCTATTAAAACTGTAATAGTATTCCTACATGAATCACAGTAAACAAGTACTCCCTCCTGTATCAGTCATGCCTGTACGTCGTCCTGTACATTCCAGCAGCACTACAAACCACACAAACCACATGTGCTGTAAACACAAACCTCATGAGTAGATGTTTTACTCTCAAATCCTGCACAGTCAGTATTTCATTGTTCTCTGTGCTGCACTGACACAATGGCTGTGCTCTTCATCCTATTGTGTGCATGTGCGCCCACGTAAAAACAGCACAAGAGAGAGACTGGCTACTGTTTCCTCAAAACCAGGTTACATAAACACAGGAGAATCTTGCTTCACGGTTTCCCATTCATGAGATCTGGGAGAATTTTTTGAAAACATTACCTATATATAGGAACAGAACACAGCAAGAAAAACTACAAAATCCCAGTGACTATATAACAATAAAAAGGGGGGAAACAAATGAAACAAAGAAACAGAAACAAAACCCCAAAATAGAAACAGGCTGGAAATTCATCATCTACCTTCTCTGAAGTTGTAACATTCTGACCAGGCACTCAACTCTCTGCTCCAAGCACTATGCCCTCTGGAGACATAAGAAACTAATCTGGCTGAGAAACAGGGAGATGCAGCATCTCCCAGAACTGAAAAAAAGATCCAGCAGCCAGAACAAACGACATGGGCAGAGGGAATGAAGGACATCCTCAGCTCAGAGTTCACAGGGTTCTTTGGGAAGGAAGCCAAGGACTAGTCCAAAAGTTAGGAAAGAGCATTGAAACTGCATTGTTTATTTTTGTTAGTGGGGAAAATTACAGCCCATTGGTGAATGTCTTCTCATACTCTGAATCACACGATGTGTGTATTAGCCTACATGACAATTTTCAAGATAGCACTTTCTCTAACCAGTGACAGAAACACCATTTCCCACAGCTTCATTCCTTACTATTTTCCAAACCAAAACAGATTCCAAGGGGCTGGCAAAGGACAGGAATTAACCACCATAGTCCTGTTGTCTCCAGGGCATGCTATTTTGTACACTGTCAGAACAGAACAGAAAATTAGTAGTATCTGAAGACAAGGGGCATGGGAAAAGCCTGTGTGTCTCACACACACACATATATATATATGTGAACATAATGTTCGGAACTTTTTTCATTTCATTGAAAATGCAGCAGCATTATTATCCCAAAGCAACTTAGTTTATAAATAATAATGTACAATCTGTCTTGATAAACTAATTAAGTAAGGTGTAGCTATTCCATAGTGGGCAAAAGGACACATTAAATAAGAGAACACCACATTCAGACCTGTGATATATGCAGAACACTAAACACTACACAGTTTGCTTTCCTACACCCTGAGGTGTGCTGTGGATGGCGGGGAGGCATAAGAGAAAAAAGTGCACATCACTGCTTCTTCTGCCTCCACAGAACACACAGCACTGAAAAAGAATTCCTTTAGTCAGGCACACATAAAAGCTCAGGAATAATCCAGCTTCAGAACACACAGGAAAGTTTCGGCCACAGTTTTGAATTAGGAGTGTAAGTGCAACTGTGAGAGGGATGAGAACTGAATAGTGTTGATGAGAACTGAACATCTCTGCATGGCAAAACATGCCTGAAAGCGAAAGGAGACAAAGGTTTGAGGGCTAGTATTAGCACAGAATGGTGTTAATGAGCATGCCTGACACTGTTCCATAATAAATATTATTAATTGGTTTGTCCTAACTACTACTAATTGGTTGTCCCATTCATGTGCCAGCAGGAATGCTTCAGTTTGCTGACGGGTACGGTCCCTATACCCAGGGACCAACAGAACAGGAAAGTTGCTCCCACAACAATTTGCAATGTGGACTCCAAAAAAATTTGCCATACAACACTAAATATCAAAGGATGCAGCCACAAAAATTATTATATCCACATTACTACAAAATGAGGGCACAGATGTGTAGTCATTCAACAGGTATGCAGTAGAAGGGGCTGTCATTAATTGTCATGACCAAAATAGATGTTCTGATTTAGTTAAGCACTACAATAAAAAGAAATTCTATGGAACAGAAGACTAATTATTTGTATATGCGTTCCAAATGTAAAGATCCACTGATTTTTACCTAAAATAAGTTTCGAGATCACTGCTCCTGTCTCTGGGGATGAAAGACTTCTATAAAAATAATATATCTGTTCTCTGAAACATACAGCTGGTTGCTAAAGTAACCTAGTTATATTTTCAAGAAAATGCACATACATAAAACAGTTAGTATCCTTCAGGGATGCCTGTAATTAACAGCAGGAAGAAAATTTCCACCAACAGTCCAAGGAGAAAGAGATGACAAGGAAGTCTTACCAAACGGAGCATAAAGAAGATATCTCTGTGACATCCCGACAAATACAGTTTGGGGGATGTGTGTGGGGGAAAACCAAAACCTGCAAACACCACCAATATTAGCAGCGTTAACTGTAAATAATATATCAATATGCTGCCCAGAAAAGCATCAATCGTTACCCACTTAATTTGCAGCTAAAAGAACATGATTATTTATGAGTCAGTGAAATAAGATAAATGAGGGCTGCTGAGGGGGGGGGAAATTCTGAGTGCTGATGGAGGGTAGGGATAAGTGATCATGCCCAGGAGTTGAGATGCCAGCTGCACTCATCCTACTTGCAGATGAAGTGATAAATCCTGTTAAAGCTACCACCATGCAAATCAGAAGTGATCCTTTTTAGAGTAAGCTCTGCCCACCCTTGGTTTTGCAGTACTAAAAAAATTTTAGGTTTTATGTCTGTTGTGTTTTACTGAAAGCTCTTCATGGCACTAGAGCAGTAAGTAGAGCCCTTTCAAACTGCATCTTAATGCTTTCTCCAAGAAGGTTAAATGCTGTTGAGGAATACATCCAGAGCTCTGGGCGGCAGAAGCCCCAAGCAAGAGGCCATGAATTGCCGACCCCTTCTATAACAAAAGGCACGGGGATCTGTGGCACAGCCAAGTGAACGGGCACTGGGAGAAATGGCAGGAGCCGAGCACCCCCAGAGTTTCCCTCGCTTAGACTGAGAGGGTACAAAAGCCCAGGGGTTCTTTTGTTCTGGGTCCCTCCACAGAGGCACCAGCTCGAGCTGTTCTTTTCTTACTTTGTTATTGCACCAAGATAAAACTATTTGAAGGACCTGGACATCTCAGACTCTGCCATGGGAAACCTGGGGTGGAGCCCAAGAGGAAACCTGGTCTGACTGTGTGAGTGTGGAGCTGCCAAGGGGCCTCGGTCCCAGCTCAGGTGGTGGACTGTGACTGCCAGAGCAGCTCCAGGATGGTCACACAGGGAAGTTGCCTTAACAACGCAAAGACTCAGTCTGCAACTTTTCATTGCCATTACCGGCATTCCCTGAGCAGGGGTTTCAGTTCTTCTGACATGTTAGGGCAGGCATATTTCAAATCACAGCTCTGCTATTCAGCCTGGACAACCCCAGTTACTTATAGACTTTAAGTACGAGAGATGCAACAGGCTCATGACACAGGCTGACTGAGTCAAAACACAGCTCACAGACATCCTATTTCCACTGCAGAAGTGAATGCACAGTTACATGTGTTAGTTAAGCACCCATTCAGTGCTATTTACATTTGGTAGTGCATTGATCCCTTACTAACATCAGATGATCTGTTCCAGCACTCTTGATCATGCTCCAGCTTTATTTACAATTGTGTATAACTGACTTCCACCACCTCCATGCTCTAAACTTCAGCTACACAACAGCAACGAGGTCATGGAAAAGGATTTCTAGCTTTGCTTGGAAAAGCTGGTTCCTTAAGTGATGAAACAAACTGCTCTTGATCAATATTTTTAAACTCCTTTAATTTTTGAAAATGTATCTGAGAATGCATGTGCCTCTGTGTATCTTTTTCAAGTAGTTATGAAAATATAGTTTTTCAAAAAAGAACTGCATTTCCTTACTGAGCACACTGTGCCTCTAACAGCACAGAAAGCTCTTTCTCAGAGTTGCTGCAGTAGTCCAGTGACAGCCAAGCAGAGCTCTTGCTGTTTACTTTAGATTCTCAATTATCCTCTTTACCTTCCGTTCAAAACTATTCTGCTCATAGTACCAACCTCTTAATGATATTTATGCTCTGACCTTCAGTTTTGTGGTGAGAGAAATGAGGAAAGGTGTTAGAGGGGAAAGGATAGAGCTTGAAGCCTTACAAAAACTTGCTATATGTTATTACACTCCAAACTATATTCATATCAAAATCGATTTTGATACTGCTATTCCAAGGCTGTAATTTATTTTTGTGTTGTTGGTATTTTAGAATACCACAAAAGGGTCTAAGTCCCTTGGAAATAGAGCTAAAGACCACTTCACCCTTCACCTTTTCCCAGTATTACCATATCGAATATCTAATGAAGAAATAAACTGGCTGTAATTTCTTTCAGAGGTTTCTCACTATCCCAGAAATAGAGTATTTACAAGTTAAAGTACCAGATGAAGAATCAGAAGAGCAGCAAATGGTAAACAGATATGTTTTTCTTTGAACTATGACCTTCTTTTTCCTATAAGCTCACAGCAAACAACTAGAACCTGTAATAATTTCTTTCAGGTTTTATAAATAAAACATATTCTGCTGTTCCTAACATTTTCCACATCTTCAGAAATAAACGTAAAAAAAATACATCAGCAATACCTCAAGAAGATGAAAAGAAACAAAAACGTCAAGTCTCAAAGTTTTCAGTCTGCCACATCTGTTTTTACTACAGCATACATTGCTTCCTTTGACATGAGCATTTATACACTGCTATACCAGTTGTCAAGTGAAGCATTATGCGGTTTTGATCCTCAGTGTGTAGTATAACTTTACAACGCTGTAGAGACAGACTTTTTCTCTAATATGTAAAGAAAATCCATCTGTTGCTTAGCCTTACTCCAAATCCATGTCATCATATGCATCTTTACAAGACATGTGCAGGCTCAGCAAGGAGGGAAGCTTCCCTTGCAAAATATAGAAAGGCAGTCAAGCAACACAGTCCAGTAGCTACAGCAGACCACCAGCTTCAGAAAGAGCTCCAAACGACCAGAATCTTTTAGAGTGCTTCTTCACTGTGGGACAGCTGCTTTGAGCAGCTGAAACTGAGCTTCTCTGGCTCCTGGGTTGAAGTCTGGCAACAGGAGTCCAGAGCTCAGCAGGGAGTGATCCATCCTGTTTCACTAGCAGGTCATGCAGTCTAGACAAGATTTCAGGGTCCCTTGACTGTGTTGCTGTTACCACCCAAGCTAGTTGATGTTAACATTAACCTGAGTGCACCTAAAGAACACTGCACTTTTAGAGGCTGCAATAAGGATTTCACATAAACTTCTCGGAAGCTAGATCTCTAATTATAAGCTAATTGACTCTGTGGCCACGGCCCCACTGCCCATGAGATTCTGTTCGTGAATAAAACTATTAATTCCTTCTGTAAGTAAAAATGAAACATAGTAAAAGTAATCACATCAAGATGTAGTAGGGAACGATATTACAAAATAACTCACAAAGGAAAAGACAGATAACAGTTCAACTTGCAAGCAAAGCTGTTGCTGGGCTTTCTCACTGAAGAGCCTTAAGACTCATTTGTCTGAGAAGAGTCGTGTCCCCTCATTTACATACGCCAAGGATGGAGACTCCAGGGAAGCACGAGAAAGTAAGTTAAACTTCACAAAGATTCAATAAGCCCCTCAAAAATAAAATTATAAAAAAACCCACACCAAAACCACCTTCCTCCAGAGGCAGCATGGCAGGAAGGTGTGAGCCTCCATGTATAGTGCTCAAAAGAGATAGAACAGATAGAACGTGGCCATTAAAAAAAGTAGGGGCAGTGTATCATTGACCTGTATGATTGTAATTTTTTTTTTTTCCCCAGTATTTTTAATCCCCCTCTCTGCTGGGATCCCAAACAACAGCCTGGTTCACAATTGGTTCCTGTTGCACAGGTGCCTGTCAAATGTTGAAAATCACTAGCAAGGTCCTTCCTAAACAGAGGGTCCTCTACTGCAAATGGAATGCAAAGAACTCACTAATCCCTCAAATATGCCAGAGGTCACCTTTTAGCAAAACAAAACCCACACTCTTTGACATGTCTCAAAGGAAACCATACAAAAACATACTTCAAAGTCAAGGCAAAGAAGAACAAGACACTTTTTGTCAAAGGGGAAAATAGATTTTGCAACCCAGAACAATCACGTTTAGTCCTGTAATGATTAAATTTCCTAGTCAGGAAATGCATGATAAATGCTAAGTAATCTGCATGCAAGCTGTAGTTAAAAGGAGAAGAGGTTCGAACATAAGTAAGACTTGTCTGAAAAGGTGGCAATTCTGGATTAATACCCAAATTAGAGATTTAAATGAGAGACAATGCTTTACTCCTCAGAGGACTTTGAAACAGTCATTCTGAAAAATAAATTAAGATTAACAGCATGGGAACTGTAAGAGATAGCAAAGTATAACCCAATTACAAGGAATTAATATATGTATTTGTAGTTTTCACATAAATGAGAGTCCAGAAATAATAAAAGCTCACAGATCAAAGGTTGTGTCAGAGGAAGAGCTTCAAGAAATCTATCTCCCATGAGAATTCTGCATTTGTTTACTCACATATTTGGAAGAAATAACCTTTACTACTAAACTTCTCAAAAAATGTATCTCAACCATGAGAAAAGTACAGGGTGAAAAACACCATACTGACTGTAGCTGTTGTGACCACTTCGATGTCATTTTGAAGTAACATTCTTAAAGCATTCTTATGTATTCTTAAAATACATATACATTTGTATTTTCAGTTTCTTCAAAATCAACACCAAACTCAAAGATACTGGCTTATAATTTTTACTCTAAATTTTTATCTCACAGATTTACAGAAGGTCACCAGTTCATATTTTGAGGAAGATCTAAAAGGGGAAACATTAATGATTTCTACAGAGTAGCAGGGCCCTAGACAGAAAATTTTATCCTTACACCGTAAATACACTCTCATTTCTAGCAGAAGTTTCTTCAAGGGTGAAAAATTGCTGTTTACATGTTACAATATTATCTTGAAACTGCCTTGATTTCAGTGTGTTGACACATGTAAGGACATCTGACTTCTTCCCAGAGAAATATTTTTTCATTATTTCAGTGTCTTTGTACAAAGAAATATTAATTAGGGATTAAAAGGGGAGGGCGTTGAGGGGAAGGGGGGAAAAAAAAAAATCCTTTATTAGTCTCTATAGAGAGACCCCCTGGCAGATTTGAGATTTAAATCCAGGATGACCCGGATACTGCTGCTCTTCATCTCAATGGGAACATATTCAGATTTTAAAGTTGAAAACAGTGCTAGCCCATTTCAGTTTTTAAAGCAGCTCATTTACAATCCTACAGCCAACAATCCTCAGCTTCTTAGGTGTGAAGAATGCTGGTCTTCAAAGAACACTAAGACCAAATTCTCCTTAACCCATCATAATGAAATTCTACACTCTTTCAATCCCTCAGAAATCAATCTTAAAAAGCAACAGGATTTTAGATTAAAGCTTTAACTTGTTTTGCACATTTGAACAAGATTGAATCATTTCAAAAATGCCTATTTATTACATTTCAGTTTCATACTCCACGTAACAGGCAAAAACCACACTAACAATATGGTTGATCACATTAACTGAAGTGTCCATAACTGGACTAGAAACTTTATTAACCACAGGAGGTAGGGGTAAAACAATGAATAAAAGCGTTCTTAAACACTCTGTTTTCAGTAAAGCCCTTCCAAACACCTCAGGTCAGTCTGCTAGTCATGCTGCATCTACTGTTGTGTGAGATTTTGTGCTGCTGCGTTTAAGAGAATTCCTATTTTCTCAGGGCCTTCAGGGGAACCTCATTTTTAAGTCAAAACTCACCTCAGGAAATGCATTTCAAAATTTCCAAAATTAAGTAGGTCTATAACTAATGTGTTTAAAAGGGGAGGATGACTTTAGTCTTCTATTAATTAGATGTTTTTCTATTTATGTAACTTCTGTTTCCACATATAAGGATTAAAAACAAGTCCACTGGGAAATGTTTTATAACATGAAAGTATTACTGCAATTACTTCTACAGGCATATTCGGAGATGTATTTAACAACTGCCATTTAAAGGACAAATGTTCAGTTAACACAGTGCAGTACCATTAGAGTCTAAAAAGTCAAGAGCTATCACGCTTTGAATTATTAAAAGTGTTTTCAGTTATTATATTATTGGCCTAACACCACAGAGTTGCTTCATGTCTGTTTAGCCTTTTACATTCTGTGCAACAAGAAGCATCAACTACGTTATTACTGTATCCTGGAAGTCACCTGCTTAATTTTAGTCTTCCAAATAAATCTATACCCTTTTGGAATTATAAGGTGACTTTATCTTCAAGGAGAAAGTCACACAAGGAAAGATATGTGAGGAATTCTCCAGGCAATTCTTCATGAAGTGTTTTACAGTCAGGGCTAAGGTTAGAAAAGACCAACTGCAAAAAAGTGACAGTAAAAAGTAGAGCGTAAACTCTCAACAAGACAGAGATATCCACGAATGGGTTTTAAACAGAGTACTCTGTGCCCCCACGCACCTGCTACCTGGCTTCGGAGGTACTTAAAGTCCCCAGGTATTTAAGCTTTGAACTGTAAGATGTCCCTACATACCTGCAGGTTGGCTCCTGGGCACATCCCAACTGTCTCAGCCTTGACAACACTGAGCAGCTCCAAGCCAACCTCTGGCCCTGTCAGGATTTGAAAAGCACACACCTATCTTGACAGTCTCAGGCTGGCAGGCAGTGGCAGGGCACAGCTGCTAGTCCACATTCTGCAAGAACATCACTGCTGATTTCCTTCACAACACACCCAGAAGGGAGGCTGAAGGAGAAATGGTGCCAGTGCCCCTCTTAATTCCATAGAGCACTGGACCATAAAGAGGTCAGACACGGGGCAAATCCACAGGTTTAGCATCCTGCCCACCTCTAACATAGCAGCTGCAAACCACAAAAAGCTGCAAATGATTACACGAGAGAGAGGAAAGCTTGAGAATCTGCTTGTATCCACTCGAAGCGTCCCAACCTTGGTTTTAAAATAAGGAAGATTTTCCTGGCAGCAGGTGCAGAGAGGACAAAAGATAATTTGAAAGGTAATTTCTGTATTTTACATACATCATTTTACATTCAAGTGCCACTGCAGTCAGTTCACTGCCTACTGTCACTCCAGAAGCCAGGTCCACCCTACTGGAAAAAGGGCATTAATCACTTAACAGTCATCCTCAGGTTATTTTGTCTTTGACTCAAATTCTTTTATTTGTGGAGAAAAGGGTAAGAGTTTCAACTCAAGGTAAAAGTCCATTTCAATTTTATTCCTGACCAGTGCTGCAAATAAATGTTTAGTAAACATTCTACTTAAAGCTTGCATTTTCCAAGCATTCCCACTAGTAAGTAGGAATTTCCTGTGAGAATATACAGAAAGAAAGTAAACAATTTTGCACGTATACAAAAATGCATAAAAATGAGAACCAATAAGATATTATCCAGGCCAAGAGCACTCAGAAAACTAATTAGTCAAAACTAAACTTCTTTTCCCAAAATGGAAGGCAATTCAGGCTGCTTTTAAATCCTTTATGGTGTGTTTAGTGTGCATCTCATAAGGGCTTAATAATGACGCAAGGGTGGATGTTCCTTAAACTGTTTGAGTCCACATAAATGGTAATAATTTTAAGCAGTCTAATTTTGACATAATTATAAAGTGATTATTTAGAGAGAATTTTTAGATCACAAGCAAGGTATCAACACATACCTTATTAACCACATATGATACAGAACGTGAGCAGAGTCCACAGCAAACCCACCATTAACAGCTCTAAGAAGCCTCAAAATTCTTACTGGAAAGTTATATGAAAAAATCCCTGGCATATAGATCTTGGAATCAGTCTTAAGCTTATTGAGTTCAACCCCCCTGCACACCCATTGTCTGTCACAGCACATTGCATCCTATTGGGTATTGACCAAGGACAGACTTCACAACCTCCCTAATTCATCTGTGCCACTGTTTGAATGCCCTCACAATGAAAAAGTCGGG
>VXAY01006324.1:527164-548410 GCA_013399855.1 Oxyruncus cristatus
GGGGGGGGGGGGGTTCTGATTGAATTTCATGTGTGTTTAACTTCTTTCCACAGGACAACTGAGAACAATCCAGCTTCCTCACCTCCCACCTCTCCAACACCACCAGGTGTTTAGACACATTGATAAGATCTCCCTTGAGCCTTCTCTTCTCTAGGCTGGCCAGTCCAAGCTCTCTCAGTCTTTCCTCAAATGAAGGGTGCTCCAGTTCCTTAATAATCTCTAGTCCCTTACCCATAGATGTTACTTTTAGCATCGAAATTTACTCCATCTGATAACTCCAAAATACAAGTTATTTCTCATACCTGTTTAGAAAAAATCCCAGAACTATAAGGGGCATTGGACAGCACCAGAGAAAACTAAGATGTCAGTCACTGAAGCGCAAAACACGGAATACTAAAAATGGCTCTTAAGCAAACTTAGTGGTAATTTCTTTTCTAAGTAGATATAAAGTTTAAAATTTTAATGCTACCAGACTTTGCAGTTTGATGAAAAAAAGCCCTGTTGCCAGAAGAAACAGTGTAGTTTTAAAGGATTATGAAGATGTAGCTCATTCTTAGTGATGAAGCTGTGAAGAAGACTAACACCTATTGCTGAAAACATTCTGCAGACACTGTATGTTTTCTAAGCACCCCTGACAACAGCATAGGTAAGGAATTAAAAAAAATAAATCAATTGCATTCTGAATAGTTAAAATGTCAGCATCCTGAGAGTTAGGGAAAGGTTGGAAGAAGGCAGCAGTGCCAGGATTGCCATCCAAATCTCTGTTGTAGGTAAGGAAGTCATACAGAGCTTTCTATAACAAAGGAATAACAAAGGAACTCATCCTTATTTGGCTTGTTGCCAAATGTGTACAAATATCTGCATTAGAACTTATTTTCAATAAAGATCTAAATAGCCCTCTTCATTCAGAAAAAATTTCCTGGATCCACAGAGAAATCAGTCATAGATTCATTATGTACCAAGTAAGCACAAAGCCATCAGGTCATCCAATATGGATCCAGGCTCTGTGGGGATGTAATGGGAGAGTGGGTTCGGTGCCAGTCTCTTCTAGGAAGATGATGCCTGTAAGAACTCCTTCCATGGCAGTTTTCTGCCAGGTAAACCATCGTTCTGCCCTTGCCAGCTCAGCCCCTGAGCTGACACAAACCTCTGTCACTCCCTCTATTCTGCCACTCCAGCACCCTAAAGACTAAAGGGGTAATAGGCCACATGTAGGTGCACACACAAAGATAGCCCTACAAATCAAGCCTCCCTTTGTGATACTTACATGGGAGTCATCCTAGGGAATCTGAAGAGCCTCATTTGAGAGAATGAGGTTTAAATACTGAACTGGAAAGAGCACATAGGCTGGCAAGGCAAGTAGGAGAAAGTATGTACAGTAGGAGGTACTTTTTTAGAGGAAAAAGCAGGAAGAGAAAAATAATGATGAAAAAAGAGCAGCAGTATGTGCTGAAAATAACTTCTCTCCCACTTAATGATCTTTAAACCTACGTTCCTACAAACTCGTTTTAAAATACCCTGGAAACACGAGTTTTTCCATTTCATCAGAATAATCAAAAAATTTATGTCACATTCACCAGAACACCCAATACTTTCAGAAGCCAACCATTTTGCTTGTAAAAACACTGAAGGAAAAATTAAGGTACCCACTAAGTTGTTTGTTGGTGTTTTTTTAATACCTAAGTGAGAAAAAAATAAATAAGGTAGCTCAAAATTGACAGAACTGCATCAAATCTCTACCTACATCTATAAATTCTTAACTCTGGAACCATTTTCCTACATAACTTTCACTCAGTCTTACAAATTATCATAAAGATTACTGATAGCTATGAGTATTTTACCTCAGACAATGGAATTACTAGAATGAGTAACCTTATTGCTAAGGAATGAGGTAGGTGAACCTATGCTATGACTGAGTTGTTGTAATCAACCTGTTTCTAGTACCCAGCCTCACTGGGATACTGAACTGGCACCCAAACTCACAGAAAACATAGTTTTCAGTAGACATAACCTTTGAAATTTTGGATACAAGGAATTCTTGAGAACATGAGACAACAACCTGGAGTACTGTGTCCAGTTCTGGGCCCCTCAGTTCAGGAAGGACATTGAGGTGCTGGAGCAGGTCCAGAGAAGAGCAACAAGGTTGGTGAAGGGACTTGAGCACAAGCCCTACAAGGAAAGGCTGAGGGAGCTAGGGTTGTTTAGCCTGGAGAAGAGAAGGTTCAGGGGAGAGACCTCATCGCTCTCTACAACTCCCTGAAAGGAGGTTGTAGCCAGGTGGGGGTTGGTCTCTTCTCCCAGGCAACCAGCAGTAAGACAAGAGGGCTCGGCCTTAAGCTGTGCCAGGGGAGGTTTAGGTTAGATATTAGGAAGAAATTCTTTACAGAGAGGGTAATCAGACATTGGATTGGGTTGCCCAGGGAAGTGGCGGATTTTCCATCCCTGGAGGTTTTTAAGATGAGACTGGATGTGGCACTGAGTGCCATGGTCCAGTTTTATTTATTTAAGATTTGAAAAAGAAAGGTCCTTCCTAGCCTTATCCTCCTTTTTCCCTGGTCTTGTAAATGCAGCGATTTGCTAACTTGGACAAGATTTCAGAATTTGTACATTTTTTGACAGACGTTAATCCTATTATCTGCTGCATCATTTGAGAGCTAAGATGATAAACCCCTGTCTCTCAGAATGGTTAAATTCTAAAAAACACTTTCAACTGTTAAATAGCTTTTCAAATTCAGGTATCTACAAGCTCCTCGCTAAACAGATTAGCCATAGCTATTCAAAATTTATCTCTAGATAAGCATTTATATCAAAACATGTGAGAGTTGCTGTGAGAATCTTTATTCTATTAGATTTAAAAGTTTCTCTTAGTCACAGCCCTGATTCAAATGTATTTGTATTTACAATGTTGTCATCCACTTTAGCCTGATAGTTCAAATACATTTTTGTCTTAGAAGCAAAAGCTTCCAGAAACAGGAGATAGTTCAATTTTACAGAGCAGAATGGAAGAAAACTGCCTGAAACTCAGTTTGCACCTGGGTTTAATACTGATACCCCAAAACATCCTCATGCTACTTACCACTTGCATCAGTACACCAGTGGATTCCTATAACTCCATCATACTGGAATACGCTCAATCAGAAATTATTTAGTCCCTCATGCTGGTTCATCATCTGCTCTGACCCACTTAAGAGTAAAGAAACACCCCAGCATTTAACAAGCCCACTGTGATGACTAAGTCCTACACAGCACAGTGTAATGTAGAATTTTAATCTCTAACACCTACACAGAAATTGAATTTACACAACTCAAAGCTGTTTAATGAAAATCATTAAGTATCAAATGGATGCCGACAAGTTCAAAATGTTTCTGTGACTACTTCTATCAAGAATTGTTTCTTACTGACACAGAAACCAAGTAGATAACTCACACAGTTAAAAAATGATTAATGCTACACTAGAGACGATAGGTTTTCAGCAACAAATTTTCATACATATGAACTACATAGAATAGATATCTATATAACTTTATATACGAATACATAGATGAAGAACTCTATGTAAATGTAAAGTACATATAGTATAGAAAGAATTTTTCAGATTGTCAAAAGTGCAAACAGCAGGCAGAACACTAACTGAACATCTTCCCGAGTTCCACTACTGGGGATTTTTGAGTCCTTGCATGTTCAGCAATACAATTAGTACAGATTAACAGCTTCTCTAGCTGCAATGCAAATGAGGACACTCCCTGCCCCGAAGGGACTGAAGGATAGATTTCCAGAATTATAGTGCCTACAGGTACAAATTTAAAAATCTGGCCTAGTTCCCTAGGCTTCAAACCCAGTATATCTGTTAAAAACTGAACAAGCATATGAGCTTTTGAAAACTATTCTAGTTTTAAGCTTTTTGGGGTATGTGTCCATGTCCCACACCCCGTATTTCCTGGATTAGTTTTTTTTTTCTATTTTTTTCATACATAACATGGTAAAAAGATGGTTTAATACAGCGAACACTGCAAGTTAGCAAATCAGAATGGTATAATAAATTATGCATAAAGTGAGGGTATAATATGGTATAATAAATTATGCATATAGCAAATGAAATTGGAAAGTCAAATAGAGAAGGCAGACTGATACTGTCAAATGGAATGGGACAGCCTTCTGCAAGAGGAAGGCTGACTATGCCCATAACAGAAGAGTTATGCAAGACTCTAAAGACAAGATTTTAAAGGGAAAAGACACCAATACATCCCCTCTGTATTTTTAGTTGCTTCAGTAATGGCATTATAACTACTTTATTACAATAAAATGGCTTAAAATTACCAAGTCACAATGGTACTATCTAGATAGTTTTGGCCTTTTAAAGAGGTGTACAATGCTAAAGGAGCAGAGATTCAGAAAGCTTTCTATAAAAAAAAAAGTTATTTTCAGTTTGGCAAGGTTTATCACAGGATCCCAAAATCCTTCTCAAAAGCTAACAAAGTACTGTGGGAGGAGAGGTGGATAAAAAAGAACGTTGAGTCTTGACAAATCCATCCTCAAATCTCTTTTCAACAGCGTTCACACAATATCTGCATACAATAAAGAAAGCTTCCATCCATCATCAACTGCTGCTAAAAGATGACAGTATGACATGACAGGTGACGGGCATTCACTACCTTGAAGATTTTTGGAATTACTCCCCTATGGGTTAATGTAAAAACATTAGAAGTCTTAAATCAAACCCACACAAACATGTCAACAGTCTCCTAGACTGGCCTTGAATTGCTATCTCTTTGGAAGGATTCCTTTCAGCCAAAAAAGAATTCATCCCAGCAACACTGATTTACTAAGAATAAACTACATTTAAGGCATCTTATGTGGCAGTGCAAAAGTCTCAAAGCAGAAAAAAGCCTGATAGTAGTTCCCAGAGGAAAACAAGAGCATTCTTTCCAATCACATGGTAGCTTTTCTACTTCCTGGACATCTTTTGTTCAATTTAAATTGTCTTTTATCTACTTTTTGTTGTTACTGGGAAGAAACAGCATCTAATATACATCTGTAAAACTAGGAAAAAAACCTGACTACCTTGTTCGGTGGAAGATGGAATTTGTGTGGGCCCAGAACAAACCTCAGCAAAGTTAAAACAAAAAAGAAAAAAATGTAAAAATAAAATCTAAAAATCACAAACCCAGCCTTTGTTTTCATGTTTTTGCTACTATTGTTCCTAACATGGCCAACACTTAACTTTTTTTGAGGGATAAATACCCTTCATCAATAAGTGACACTGTGAATTTGATTCACAGAGAAATTATCACTTTTTAAATTTACTCAAAAGTGTGATGATGATTTTTTTTTTTCCATTTTCTTTGGCTAACACAACAAAGCATCAGTTATTCACCAACTCGTAACTTGATGAAGTAGAAGATAACCAAGCTAGATGGGAAAGTTCTGCTAGGATCAAAACTCTGGCTTCAGGTTTGTGATATGGATAAAACAAGTCTTTCTTCTGATCATTCTTCTAGGAACAGCTGCTGCTGAAAGAGCTCCAAATTATGTTTCAGAATTGGAAAAATCATTTAGTCATGCTCTTTGAGCACCATCAATCTACCATTTATGTTCAGTATGCAGAGTTAAATTTGATTCAAGGTCTTTTCCAAGAGATGCCATTACAATACTACTTGGGGAAAAAGACAGTGGATAATAAAAACTTCAGCATTTACAGGTAGACTGTTTTTGTATCAACCCATTACTTGGTAAAATGAAAAAATCAATAACTTAAAAATTTCTAGTTTTAATTCTTTCAACTACTTCAAGTTTTCTGCATGAGATTTTTTAAAAGGACGTAACCACAAGATTTGAAAAGTACCAAGACGTTTCTCAACAACAGAGCAGTCCATCAAACTTCACTTACCAAAAAAATGATTATTGGAGTTTTCCTGTGCTGCTTTGTCAGTTCACCATCAAGTAAATGCAAATACCTTTGGAGGTGCAAGCTCTTGAAAACTTCACAACAGTGTTCACCAACATGTATAATACAATTTATTTCCCATAACTATTACCTAATACTTTAGCTGAGTTCACATACCACACAGTAGCTGTGCTACATCAATGTGGAGTCAGGAACCTACACCATTTTTAGTTACATCTGGGACTCAAGGGATGGGATATTTTAAAGAAGAAGCCAAGAACAGTAGCTCCAAAATAAACATCTGTGAAAGAACTAACCCTGCACACTTCAAAGTCATGGGAAAGATTCTTATCAGCTTCACTGTGTGTTAGATTGGTTTGTTATTCAGGCCCACTATCTGTTTTGATTCCTTTTGCTCTGTTCCTCCTCTCTACTCAGCACCCTGCTACCTCCTACTGCTTCATGGAACAGCAGGCAGAACACGATGACTTGAAAAGCCAAACAACAAGAGAAAGTTTGCAAAGTAAAATTTATCAGCAGCTACAAGGTTCAGAAATCAGCCACTTTTCCAAAGAGTCCCCAGAAATACAAAAAAATCAAAAATCTTAGTCTAAAGAATGCTCTGACACCAAAGTTATGTTACAAGTACGAGAAGGTACACTCCTGAAAATCCTGAGTGTATTGCAGTGGAAAGCTGTAACTCAGAAGAGTCTTACTTCTTTGCTTTAACCTCAGGAAAAGAGAAAAGCAAAAGTCACTTTATTGAACTTGAAAATAAAATAAAAGAAGGCAATGTTTCCAACATTTTATGGAGAGAATGCTTTCTGGAGTATTAGGGATATAGGATGCAGCAAGACAGCTACCACAACAGAATACAAACCCCTAGGAAGGCTTCAATAATGTTACTTCAAAATCTAGTTATCAGAACCTCGAACTTTGAAAAGCAGTATTTACTGTCCCTAAATAAAACTAATGTATTAGGCAGTACCCAAATATTATAAACAGCTGCATTTTGTTTCAGTTACTCAAGTTCCATTTCTGAATGTTATTTATTGACCAACCAGTGACAGAAGAGTTAAAATACAGTTATGAGAAAACTTTCAATTTTTTTAATATAGTTAAAAACATGTATAATAATTGACACCAGCAAATGTCTATTTGCATATATGTATATACGCTGCTGCTTCTTTCGAGAACACATGCAAAATCGTTCTTGAGGAGAAAAGACAATGCAGAAAGAACCGAGTCTTGCCAACACCGCCTAAGGAGACTTTCCACTGTGCCTTTTGCAACTGGACTTTTTAGCCAACGTGCTTGTAGCAAGCGTGGGTAGAGTCCTTCTCAAATCTTCGTTTGCGAAGTCTAGCCATGAATGAATGAATAAATGCTACTTCACTAATATAATATTGATTACACAGTGCATATGAACAAAATTATAGCTATAAGCCAAGAATTCAGGGCTACAGACCAGCTCTATAGGTCATTAGCTGATAGATTTGCCTTCCAAATTCTAAATGCCAAGGACCAGTCTAATCAAGTTGAAATGTCTCTATAGAGCCCTAAGATTTGGTTGCCTAAGCCAAGCACACATCACAGCAGTGTGCTTGCTTGCAGCAAATCCCTCTCCCACCTCATCCTGCTTTGCATCACCTCACAGAGAGATCTTGGAAGTCCTTGATTAGTTAAAGTTAATGCCAAGTCTTCAATTAGACATAATCCAAGCCTTCAAAGGGCAATTTCAGTCAACCAGTGTCCTTGGCCTGCCAGCAGCAGAGTGTGTTCCCCAGATGTCCAGACCAGGCTGTCAGTGAATCCCTTCCAGCCCCGTCAGTAACCAGGTGAACAGCACAAATGCTGGATTCCCCTAATGCAAGTGTGTTATGCTTAAATATGTAGCTTTATTTTAAGATCAAGACACTAAGAATCAGCTTTATACAATTCCCTGCATGGTCAAATATCCCTGGCTTATGACGCTGGGCAGGAGGACCAGTGAAAAAAGAGACGTTTATGGTGTTACTCTTACTTGTTACCTGAGCAGCAGCAGAAGTCAACGGATGAGATCGCTCACAGAGCTGCAATGACCCAATCAATAACGCTGGAGAACAAACCACAGAACATAAATGCCTGGTAGAAACAACCCAACACAAAACACAAACACTGACACCATGAGTGAACAGAGATCCGTCCAGCACAAGCCCAAACAAGTCTGAAAATGGCTTTACTTTGTTTCTACACTTCTGCCTGCTGGGGCACATTTATCACTGAAAGCAACTTCTCCTGAAGCATTGCTCATTTAATTTGCAGTCACTGCCTGTAGCACCTTCCTTCCTCTCCTACACCACACTAGAGTCATTCTGGGAGTTCGGTATCGCTGGAACACTGCAATTACTAGCTCTGCCCAAATATTACAGTCACAACACCTATAAAATGAATAATGAAAGGCACAGAAAAGTTAAAATCCCTCTTAACAATTATTATAGCATGGTGATTCCCCAACAGAGATCTAGGCCTTTCTTCCATGCCAACATTTAACAATTTCAGCAGGAATAGCCTCTACAGGAAAAAAAAACAAAAAACAAAAAACAAACTAGACTAAGTTTATTGTAATGTCATAACTATCTGATTTGTAAAAGACATACAGATAAAGTTACCCAGATATAGCAAATCTAAAAATTATTGTATCAAACAGAACTGCATCTGCCCCAGAAGGCATAGTTTTAGGGTATCAGCTTTTACATCAGCATAGTTGCAGCAGTACATAAGCCAAGTAAAACCCAAATCCAAGGAAAAGGTCAGGAAATAGGCTCCCATGGCAGAACCTGCAGTCATATCACTGATGCCATTCTGTTGGCTGTGTTCAGGAGTTTCTGAGGGATATTTGTTTGTAGGTAACTGAGTATCTCCAAACAGTGGAGTCTGGTGGATATTTATAATACCCTGCTTACAGATATGCATATTTCTCTTTTCCTCACATACACACTTTTGCAATAGATGTTTTAGTTTTCATACCAGAATAAATGTAACAGATACTGAACAACTATGAGGAAAAGTTTCTCAGCGTACATGAGATGAATATTAGCAGATGCAAAAATCATAACAATTTTGACAAGTTTTAGTCCATTCAGAATGCATGGAGGATATAGCATCAGATATTTCAAACTATATACTATTTGAAATTGTGTTATTTTACCACAGACAGGAGCAGGGAATAATCATAGGACCATTTAAGCTGGAAAAGACAAGTTTAAGAGGGTGTTCAACCATTAATCATCTAAACCTAGCTATCATTCTTATTGCTGATACAGAATTATTGTATTTAGTCCTTCTACAGCAAATAACTATTTCACCTACTATTTCAAAAGCTTTGAAGCTTTTGTACTGAAAGAACAATGACAAAGTAGACAATCTTTCTTTTTAAATGCACAGTTTGGGCTGCAAATATTGTGCACCTTTATTTTGCAGCACAAATACATGATCATTCAATTAGCTTGCTTGACTTACTGGGCAATCTTAATGAGGATGTGTAGCTCTGAACAGAGGGGGAGGCTTGAGCTGATACAACACTTCCCAAAACAAAAGTTCTCTTACATACTATAGCAATATATAGTTCTCATATACTAATTACTTATACTAAGTGTGAAAAGTCAAAATCAGGTAAACATTTGTATTGACTCCTCAAAATAATATCACTTTTAGATTCAAGTTTGTTCTAAAGCAACAGGACTCTTATCTGAATAAAATATCTTTTGAAAAACTTCTGCTTAAATGCCTTTTCCCAAATAAGCAGCATTTCATAAATGACATTCACAAAAGCTATTGGGCAGCTTTTCAGCTTGGTAGAGCAGCGCAGCATGAGGGAATTCAATAGACCTTTAGCCATTCCAACCAACCAAGAAACTATAATCAGCATTTCAAAAGACATGCACAGGCACCTCAGGCACCTCTCCCACCTAAATGAACCAGGGTTCTTCTTTTTTTCTTCTTTTTTAAGAGGTAACATGTTACATTGTAAGATACTCTCTTTCTATATGTATATAAATGTGTATATACATATATATAATCTCTTTGCACACACACAGAGGACACTAGAATTCCAAAAATTCAAAATTATATCTTACCAAGACTGAACTCCAGCTTTGGCTCATTTGTAATTCTCTTAATACCTTTAAAGATTAAGGAAAAAAGAAATTAGAAATAATTTTATTTCTGTGTCTTATCTTTTAATACACAGTAAAGCTTTCACATGCCTCTAACTATTGACACTGAAGTAACATTTTATGTTACAAACTAACAGTAAAAGAACTTTGCACGAAATACGTGCCTGGGGGAAAAAAAAAAAAAAACAAACCCAAAAACTTTTGAAGAAGATTTTTCTTTAACAGAAACTTTCTGTTGCTGAGAAGGGAAACTAAGGAAAAAAAAAAAAACAGTCTTTCATGGATGGTTACTTGTAAGATCTTCAATCACAACAACTAAGTATATATTGTTGGGAAAATATTAAATCTAACAACTAATTTTTAAGTAGGTATGTCATCACATTAAAAAACAAAACCCATGTTCTGTCAAAGTATGTAAATGACGTTAATATAGTAAAATACAGTCACTTTATTGACCTACAAACAAACTGTAAAGCAACAAAACCAACCTCTTTTTGTTAGAAAATAAGCACACTAATTCCTTTTCTAATATACCAAGAACAAGAACATTCTAATCGATTGTGGAATTATGTTCTTCTGCATATTTTACTGTGAAGAACAATATTTTCTTGCTGTGCTGGAATAAAGGAGTGAACAACAGGGCTGCAGCAAGAGAAAAGGGAAGGAAGGAAGGAAGGAGAGAAGGAAGGGTAAATAACACTGAGTTGTTCACCTGCTGCAGAAAGTAACTGGATCACAACTACAGTACAGTGAAGCTTGTAGAGATTAAACTGTCTCTGGTTGACATTTATGTATTGTCTCCAGTGAACAGCATTAAGTATTTGTCAGTATTGAAGAAATTGGTCAGATGGGAAGGACCAAATTGGTATATGAACTGGAACAAGATTTTTACTTAAAAAAACACACACAACCATAAAAACAAACCACAAAGAAATAAAACCCCAAACTTATAACAGTGTTTGCTCCATGCAAACTTGATGTTGCTGAATAAGTGTAGCTTCACACTCCTTATTACTGTAGCTAATCATTCATATCTGTGCCAGAAAAAATTATAGCTGCAGAGCTTAGAAAGGTCAGAAAGAAATAAGATATTCATTTTTTTTCAAATGGACTTATAGCAAATTTCTGAGTTGAATTCTCCCACTAGCATATTAGCCTGAAACACCTTTAGGAATATGCTGGATACAGAGTTGATTAAGTGACTGGGCAACTGCAATACATTCTCTAGACCCCAGTGCATCAAATATAACTCAACATATGGCTACTTGCATTCAAATCCCCTGAGTGCTTTTATATCACAAAGAACAAATCTGTGATACTAATTTAAGTATCACTAAAGCTTTTTACATTTATCAAAATTATCAAACTACATTTTAAACTGTAGTCCATATGTTCATGTAGGACATAAAAGAGGAAAAAATATTTCTAAGTCTTATGAAGAAAACAGGTATAGTGCGTTTCTGTGGCTAGGTTTTGGTAGTGGGGGGGCTACAGGGGTGGCTTCTGTTAGAAGCTGCTAGAAGCTTCTCTGGTCCCATGGAGCCAATGCCACCTGGCTCCAGGATGGACCTCCTGCCACTGGCCAAAGTCAAGCCAATCAGGAGCGATAGTAACACCTCTGGGATAACCTATCTAAGAACAGAAGGTTGTTGAGCAGAAAAAATTCCAGCCAGGGAAGAGCAGAGTGAGAACATGGGAACAACAATGCAGACACCAAGGTCAGTGCAGGAGGGGCAGGACGTGCTCCAGGTGCTGGAGCTGAGGCCCTGCAGCCCATGGAGGACCATCAGGGTGCAGAGACCCCCCTGCAGCCCATGAAGGAGCCCATGCTGGAGCAGGTGGATGCATGAAGGAGGCTGTGACCCCGTGGGAGGCTCAGGATGGAGTAGGGCCCTGCAGGAGACCTACAGCCCATGGAGAGGGAAGCCCACCCTGGAGCAGGTTTTTTCCGGGTAGGACTCGTGTCCCTGTGGGGGACCCACGCCAGTACAGATCGTTCATGAAGTACTGCACCCCATGGAGGAGCAACCCATGAGACAGCAGTTTGGGAAGAACTGCTGCCCGAAGGACGGACTCACTCTGGAGAGGTCCATGAAGGACTGTCTCCCGTGGGAGGGATCCCATGGGAGCAGGGGAAGGACTCCCCTCTCTGAGCAGCAGCAGAAACAACTGACCATAACCCACATTCCTGGTCCCCCTGCACTGCTGGGAGGGGGAGGAGGGAGAACATGGAAGGAAGGAGGGGTAGGGTGAAGGTGTTTTTAAGACTGTTTTATTTCTCACTCTTTGGCTTTTATCATGTTAGTAATAAATTTAAATACTATCCCCACTTTGAGTCTGTTTTGCCCGTGAAGGTAGTCAGTAACTGACCTTTCCCAGCTGTTATCTCAACTCATGAATCCTTAGATGTGTTTTTATTCTCTCTCCTCTGTCCAGTTGCAGAGGGAGAGTGAGAGAGTGGCTTTAGTGGGCACCTGGCATCTGGCCACGGTCAACCCACTACAACAGGCTAGAGAGAAAAAGCCAGAAACATAGTAACCACACATTCATTCCCTTAAAGATTATCTGCATAACCCAAAATATATCCGGTAAAAGCATTTAAAGACAATTCTCATCAGTTTACAACTGCACTTTGACAAGCACGGAGTTAAACAGCACTACATACCCTGCTTGTGACACAATCTGTACCACTACAGAGACTGGGCCATTCTTAATGTACCACTCAACAGAACGAGCACATGCACTTACACGTAAACTGGGGCTCTCCTAGGCTGTCTACTTGGGATGGAGGGAGAAACTGCCGTGCTTCATCTGATGATCTCTCCTCTTTGATTTCCATGATCAATCTCCGGAGCTGCTGAATTTTACTCCGCAAACCTTCCAAGTTTGCCTCTCCAGTGCTACAGCCCAAGACTCACAATCCGGCTTCGATGCAGCTTTGAGGTAAAGATATGGCTCTCCACTCTGAAACTCTGCACTCAGAAAACATAAACAGACATTTTAGGATTCAAAGGGCAGGATCATGAAAACATGGACGTCACATACAATTGAAACCACCGCACATACATTTCTTTCCATGGTCACAGAACCACACACCCCCATCCACCTCTTGAGTCAAACTCCAGCTCCTTCAGACTTGGTGCAGTACTAAATCTATCCACAGAGTGGTTCCAAAAGCAATTAATTCCAAAAGCTAAAAAGAGTGGCAGGATCAAACCAAAATGGGAAATGCTTTTTCAGCACAGCAGCCTAGCAGGCAGTCTCAGAGCTGCTAACTTGAAAAAGAATTTGATTTAGCAGGGGAAGCAGACACGGTTCTGACAGAGAGTGGGATTCACCAGAATGAATGTGTCCACCATTTCTTCTATTTGAGATTTTCATTATGCTCAGCCTCTCATTCATCCTTGCCAGAATACAGATCACCAACACACGCAGATAATTTAGCACGACATAACTCCTCTGTGAAGACTCAACAGGTTGTATGTGGGAGCTTCTGACCTCATTACTATCCACGTGTCATTTACTGTTCCGCCTGAAGTCTAACCGTTGAACAATCAAATTTTCTAAGAAGAAAAGGCGGGGGGGAAAGCTGAAGCTCCCAAGGAATCCAGTTAAGTAGCAAGGGTCAGTCATTTGATTAAGATTAGCACAGGAAGAAAAAACACCTCTTAGGCATTTAAAATTCTGTGGTATAGCAGGCTTCACAGTCACAAATTCAATGTGACATTTACTGCAACACACACTGAGAAGAGCAAACTGGAAAAGAAAGAAAAATCAATGCTTCTTTAAAAGAAGTTAGCAGCTAATTTAGAAACATAAAACTCTATAAAACACCTGTGCTATTGTATTAATAAGGATTGAAGTAGTTGGTTGGACACCAAAATCATTCTGACCTAAATAAGCTATATATCATATTTCCGGGTAAAAAAGAACACTTAAATGTTTTCATACTTAGTTCAAAACTGAAAACAACATAGAAAAGTTCTTTTCAATATAATGCAAATTAAATTCTTTTTACTAACTTGTGTATCTAACCTTGGGCACTTGCACACATCTTATTCTAGACCTGTTCGCACTTCATAAACTGAGCATCTGCCAGTTACTCTGCTTTTATTGTTATGGAGGGAACAAAAGATGAAACCTCAAGTCTGGAAGCCTCTTAAAACTGTACACAAATTCCCACGGAGGTAGGACAAGTTTTTGTTTTCTGGGCTGGATCTAAGGAAGTGTAACTGTGGCTGCAGGTGCCCCTAAAAATTCTGGATAACATTTCATATAGCAGTTGGACTATAGATTTCATGAAGAAAGACTGGAAAGAAGAAAGTGGGGGAACACCTTTCTGGCTTCAGGGGCCATTAAAAAAGCTAATTAGGAGTTCAAACTCTTGCCTCTAATCCTGGCTCACTCAGAAAAAACAAAGTATTCAGTTCTTGAGAGAAGAATATTCAAAATGTGAGGGAGATGCAGATTTTCATCAGGTTCTTGTTTATACTTGAGTGACCAAACCTGAACACGCTGACCTTTACTGCTTGTCAAAGATGACCACAGAGACATAGTGTGATCTGGTACTGCATCTGAGCCTTGAGGGCAATAACCTTCAGAAAGCTCCTAATGAGAAAAGCTGATAACTTTGCTGCTGCTCTGGTAAGATCTGCAGCAGCAGAGTGGTCTACTGCTTTCTGTCACTGACATCAGTGATTCAAAAGTATTTTTATTTTATAGTATTTTGGAGCTACCAGTGGAAAAAAATGAAAGGAAAGCCATGTAATCAACCAGCATCAAGATCAAAATTAACCAGCATCCTAATTAAAAATAAACAAACACAAAACTACCACCTGATTATACCATTCAGCCTTTAAAAGCACAGACAATTTTAATAAAAGCATCTTGGATATCCAAGATACCTTAGTGAAAGAAAGACTGTCAGAGAGACAAGCCAATACTTAACAATCAAAATACAAATATATCAAGGTGTTCTTTTCTTTTCACTCTTTATCTTTAAATGTAAATAGGAACAGTGATCTTGCCTTGCAATATCCTACCACTAGCTGGATAAAAAACATCTGCTTTGGGAGGAAATCAATGTTTTGCAATTGAAATCATGCTATTTATATTTACCTCTTAGCTGTGAAAATCAGACTGCCAAGCACAAAAGGCATACTGAATCCCCATTAATATGCATGCAACCAGAAATGGATTATGAAATGAAGTAGGAGTGGGCATAATTCACTGTATTCTGATCAAACAGGTGCCAGTTTTGAGATGTGGAAATTCATTCTAAACTATCACTTCAAAACACTACCGTCTGCTATATTTAGATCTTTGGAGTACTCTGACAGTTAAGTTAAATTCTGAAAGCATATGAAAATACCTGAAAAATACTCATCACTGCAAATGTGGAAAGTTTTATCCTGCCGATCCAAGAGTAGGTAAATTATCTATTTCCTATACTGTTTCAAATCATGTAATGACAGAATGGTTTAGGTTGGAAGGGACCTTAAGCATCATCTGGTTGCAATCCATTGCCATAGGCAGGGACACCTCCCACTAGACCAGGTTGCTCAGAGCCCCATCCAACCTGGCCTTGAGCACTTCCAGGGAATGGGCCAGCCACAACTTCTCTGGGAAACCTGTCCCAGTGCCTCACCACCCTCACAGTAATAATTTTCTTCCTAATATCTAATCTCAACCTGCCCTCTTTCAGTTTAAACCATTATTCTTTGTCCTATCAGTACATGGCCTTGTAAAAAGTCCCTCTCCACCTCTCCTGTAGATCCCCCATTAGGTATTGAAGAGTTTATGTACAAAAAAATTGACATGCCAGAAGAACTACAATGTGAAAAATGCACACTGTTGCCATAAAGGAACACACAGGTTTATTTATATAATAAAGATCATCATCTCTCAGATAGTTATTGGCTATTATTTTACATCAGCTGCATACAGTAAGCCCTAACAAGCTCAGACTCTTAATTCCAAGTTTCAGTAGGCAGGCAAAACTTAGCTGATATGAATCTTTCTGAAATTAATGGACCCACAAATGTAAGTAAGGACTCAAATAAATGGCAGACATATCAGAAGAATTATATTAATAATTAACTAAGCAATTATGACTACATGGTTAATTAATTGTATTAAATTATTGATATTTCAATAAATATTAGATATATTAAATCAAAATATAATTAATGAAAATAAATGCAGTAATATTTCACAGGTGGAGAAAAGCACTTCATACTTCACAATTAAGAAGTTATTGCAGAAAATACAGGTACACAAACATCCTTTGTTATGCTGTTACTGCTGACAGGAGTTACCTTGAGCTAATCTTGGGAAAAAATCCTTACCTTTGAGAACATTTACCATTGACTTCAACAAGACCAGTGCCTTACCTGGTACGCATTCCTAGTTTTACTGTTATGACACATAAGATTTAAGAACATACAATATTAAGAAAACTCTCCGTATACTTTTGAATCTGCAATAGCAGAACAGTAATTCTCATCTTTGTGTTGGACATCCCAAAGTTCAGTGGCATAAACCCAGGGACAACCTTCAAAAAGTTAAACAGAATGGTTTTCTTTGCAAAACAAGCACTGAACTTACTAGTCCCACACTCAAAGGAAAAATCATATATAGTTTTATATTTATCTCTTTTTCTTCTTGAACTGAAGCTCTGCTTAGCTGGGCAGGAGTGCTGCATTACGGAAAGCTAATGTGGTCCAGTGGCTTTACTGCTTCAGACACCTTAAGTGGGGACACCTTGCAAGGAGGTGCTTAGCAGCCCTTCCAGCAGTTTGTCCACCTTGCTGCTCCTCCTTACTTCACTATCAGAGACTCAGTTGGAGGCAAGACCTGAAGAAGCAGAGAGTGAAAATCAAATATGTCTGTTCACAGAACCTTTTCTGATCAGGACTCTCCGTTCACAAACAACTCTCTCACTAAAGTGTGATTTCAACACAGAATTCAGCAGGGAAAGTTATGGTCCCACAGGACTTCAGCAGCTCAAATAAACAACTCAATGCCCCTGCTCAAACAGGACTGCTGTCAAATAAGGGAATAGCACAAAGAGAAGCTTACATTCCCAGTGCCACTGGAAAGCCTTTTCTACTCTAACCCAACTGTCTAAAATCAAAAATGTATTTTGGTGCTAGTTCCATCATCCTGAGATAACTTTTCCTTCTTTCCATAATTTCATAGGAAAACTTACCTTTCCAAAGTTTTTCAGTTTAACAATATCAATTGCCCCTTTTGCTCTAAGTACTTTGATATTACAGTTGTTTTAAAAATGAAAACAAATTTCTTGTTAAAAATATCTCAATAATGTACCTCTTAATTTTTAAAGTGTACTTTATTGTAACTTTAATCATGATCTCTTATACAGAAACTGAGGTTTCTGTGAACTCAGAAGTAATGGAGTCACCAAAAAAAGTTTAGGCAGTTATTGGAGCTGACTCTTATCTTTCAAAAGACTGCAATTTAATGGAAAGGTTTTCAAAACAAAAACATAATAAAACAAAACAAACAAATTTTCAAGGGTAGAGGACTTTGGTTTTACAGCTTCTTCACTTATTCATCTTCATTTTTTTCTTAAGAAGTTTGTATTGGTTAATTTTACTAAACACGCAAAAATGATAGGAAAAATGATACTCCCTGGCTTGCTTTATTTTCCTTCATGAGAGTTATAAGCATAACATCATGTTGAACAGAGCAAAAAAAGAAGTTACTGTGATAACTTAAATAAAAAAAACGTACAAAGCCCAAGGTCAGTGTCCAGGATGACAGCCTGGGCTTTTCTAGAAGTGCACTACTTTTCCTCTTATGCCAATATGCAAAGCAAGAGAGTTCAAAAAGGTTAAAGCTTGTCTGCCTCTTTTCACACACACCAGCAAAAAAGTAATTCTCACTTGCTAGCTCAGCAGAGGAAAATGGTTAAGAATATCAGTGAGTCACTGGCACTCTAACATATAAAGCACCATCAGAGCTAACCACCATATGCTGTAACAAAAGTAGAATGGAAGCTTTGATACGTAAATTATATCTGCAGGATATTTCTAATACAGACATCAGAAGCTTTTAATTCCAAAAGCTGTCTGAATTCTAAATGCTGATGCATTTCATGTTCAAATTAGTAGTGATGAAATCATCCCATGGTTACTCATGATGCTATGTTAATCTTCCTTTGGAAGTTAAATTTTCAATCAAAGATAAAGAATTTAATTAAAATTTTTATCTTCAGTGTTTGTTGTTTTTTTGGGTTTTTCTTTAAATTTTGCAATGCTGGAATGAACTTATATAAGATACCATGATAATCTCCATTTAAGTCCCCACAGAACCTCACCGAGAGTCTGAATATTTGAAATTAATATAGCATGGTAACCCTACTGCAGTACAATACTTTGTTTCTTTTAATACCTGTCAGCTTTCACGCATGCCACATTGCTTCTCCCCTTTCATTAAATACCTCACCTATGCTGGAAGCAATGCAAACCACACAAATATTTGAATGTCACAATGGTGTCTCGGGATCCCTGAACAGAAACACTGTAGCATTTACCAAAAATACCAAGTGTGGCCTTTGCAAAGCAGGGGACTGCTTTTCCTGAAATAAGTAGATCTTATCTCTGGCTGGACCATCAGTTTGCCTTAGAAAAGGCAGGATTCAGAGATCTTGATTCTCTGCATACATCAGCAAGGGTAACCTTTGCATGTGCCTCAGTTATTCCATCCCTAAAACAGGGAGTGATCCTGACCTGCCTTTCCAAGACACTACTGTTGAGAGAAAAAGCTCCAGGTTAAGTAGCTTGCATACCACAAATGGCAAAAGGGAATGCCTGCTGTCTTAAGGATATTCCCACATCCAGGCCTTCCCCCAACCCCCCCCGCCCCGATTTACTGCAATGTGTTTCAGATGACTGTGACCTTGTATCAAAAGCTCTGTCTTCCTCCTCTGTTCCTTCCTTCCCTCCCTCCCCTCGTTCCTCACCAGCCCTCCCTGGATGTTACAGCTCTTACCTCCCTAGCTCTCATGAAGGGACCACACACTGAAATGCAATTAATACAATCTTTCAGGAATCTCTTTTCCTGAAAGACAGATTTACAAATCAAGAGAACGCAGCCCTTACATTCTGTCTCTCACATCTGCTTTCGTTTCACTGTGCCTGTGTCTCTCGGGTACGTTCCCAATTTTGTGTTGTCCAACGCCACATGAAGGAAAGGGAGGCAGAGTTCTTTGGTCTCACCCACATGAGGCTCTACACAACACAGTGGTCAACCTTAGACTGCTCTTGGGAGCAGCTCAAACATCCAGCCATGCAGCTCCTATTCCCTATTCCAGGGAAACACAATAGTGACCAAAAAACTACTAACATTCTGGTTCTGGTTGCCTATCTTATTTGCTCTTTGCTCTTCTGCTCAAACACTGACTCCTCTGGCAGTGGGAAAAACACACTTAGATGCCTGATGTAAACTAGCCGGTATGCGTTGCCCTTGGCCAGCTCCAGCCACCTCCCTCAATGCTCACTCACTCTCCCCCTCCTCAACAGGGCTGGGGGAGAAAAGAAGAGGCAGCTCATGCATTGAGATAAAGAGAGGGAGATCACTTACCCATTTCCATCATGGGCAAAACAGACTCATCTTCAGGGAAAAATAATTTATTGCAAACTAAAAGAGGAGAAACAAATACTTTATCACTCCTGCACTCCTCCCTTTCACCCAGGCCCAACTTCACGTCTAACTCCTCTGCCCTTCACACATCCCAAGCAGTATGGAGGTTTGAAGTTGGGGGTATATGGTCAGAGCTCCTCTCAGCTCCTCCTTCCTCCTCACACTTTAGCCCTGGCTGCAGGTGTGGTCTCTCCACAGGCACAGGGAAGTACTCGCTCCCCCTGGAATCTCTCCGGGAGAACTTTTGCTGGGGTGCCTGAAGCACCTCTTCCCCACCTCCTGATTTTAGGAGTGAATCACTCACATGTGAATTACCTCATTCACTCAGATCCATCTCACACCAGTGTCTGACCTGTCCAGTTCACATTACAAGGGCATTTAAGCCATCAGCCACATATGGACTCAAAGTTCACATAACAAATGCTTCTGTTTCCTTCCAAGGTCCACTCGGAAACCTTCTGAGCTAGGCTGCCTTTTTGGGAGTACCACACTTGAAGCACTGACAGGATTATCTGCTCTGACTGCCTGACCTCTTCTGCCTTCCCCTTATGTTTCTGAGCCCACAGAGCCCCAAGGTCATCATCAGCTCCACAGTACTGCTAGATGTTCTATGAAAATGTCCTTATTTTCCCCTCCACGTTTACTCCACTTTTACAATACCTAAGATTGAGCCCACCACTCACAGAAACATGGGCACAATTGGGCAAATTGGGCAATTGCTCCAACCTGCCTTCCTGCTTCCAAATTGAACCCTCAGCTGATTTTCTTCATCTTGCAGCCTTTAAAATGAAGAAAATGTCCCATCCCAGCCACAGCACAACGTAATCTCACAGATGAACTCTGTCTCTTTTCTTGGAGCTTCTGCTATCCTCTGGCACAGCTCTCCTCCATCAGCTCCCCAAGGAATTTGACGCTGTGAGCAGGTATATCCTCCTATTCTGCTTCCACCTGAA
The DNA here is from genome assembly GCA_013399855.1 of Oxyruncus cristatus. Lineage (NCBI taxonomy): Eukaryota > Metazoa > Chordata > Aves > Passeriformes > Cotingidae > Oxyruncus > Oxyruncus cristatus. The sequence goes on from VXAY01006324.1 coordinate 547,826, forward strand.
TCCTCTGAAGTCCCAGATACACATTCTATAGCTGGTTTTCGCTTCCAATAGCCCATAAATCTATTCTTCTGGCAATGCAGCTAGCTTTTCATGGTCAAAGCCCCCACTGACAAAGATCTCTTACCAGTTCCTTTAGTTTTGATTGTCTCCCCCATTTTGTCTGCTGAATTTTATTCTATCCTACAGTACACAGATTATTATTTCACTTCTTTTGGTATTTTATCTTCATTCAGTACACAGTATATCACCTTCATTTATCTTCAGATTTGTTCTAATACCTCCTAATAGTCTTGTTTTCTTTTCCCATCCAACAAATCATCAGCCAGGTTGTTGTCCTTGTTCTCCAGCACGGGAAAACTGCCAAGTTTGAAATACATTTCTCCTCTACCTGTCTGTCTCTTCCTCTATCTTTTGTTTCGTCATGCCCCAGGCATTCATTATTGTCAGTTCTGCTTACCTGAAGTTTTCTGTACTGTTTTTTCTTCTTTAATATGTTTTCAGAGGCTGGTTAGAATGCTACCCTTACCTCTGGTGACTACTGACAAACTACTGACCTTCAAAAACCTTGTTTTGGAAAGTCTGTCC
>VXAY01006325.1:8220-39301 GCA_013399855.1 Oxyruncus cristatus
TTTTTTTTTTTAATTTAAGCCTTAACCAGTGAGGATGTGTGCTCTGAATTTCAGAGATTTTTTAAGTAGTGGGTTGGAGTAAGAAGTTGTTAAATTCTACAACTTTGAAAGCATAAACAAGTTAGAAATCCCTTCAGATCTGGCAGCATCCATATTTTCTTTGTTTGTTTCTCTTTTTCTGGGCTACCCATGTGAAATGGTATTTGGTAGCAAGCAAGTAATCCAAATTCTGGTATAATCCAGAAGGAAATTCTAACAGAGATCACTGATAGAAATGAAAGTTCTGGTGATATGGCTGGCTGCTCAGTACTTCCAAAGAGCTGCACAAAGCACGTACAAAGAAATCAGCATAAAGACCAGCTTTCTATAATTCCCACGTTTCTGGGAGTGCTGAGATTAATTATTAAAACAAATAAGCAAACAAAACAAACTGAAAGAAAATTCTGCCAAAAATCTCTCTTGTTATCTCAGCCTGTATTTAGGAAAATGGTCAGTCCTAGCTAACACCAGCTCTAGATCAACCTGCTTGTGGCAGGTGGACCAGATGACCTCCAGATGTCCCTTCAGCCTCAACCACCCTGTGATTCTGTGAAGAGCAGAATATTACTGGGATGTGAGTTGAAATGTTCTGTATATAGAAACAGTCTGTAGAATTTTTTTTTTTATTATTATTTAATATTGTTGTATTCACCTGCCCAATAAACCTGTGCTATCATGTTATAGTTGATCACACAGTGGAAACTTACCCAAATCAAAGAGACACGGTTTCTTTGTTTTTTAAAAATCCATTTATAAATGGCTGTAAAACATATAAAAGCCATTGGCCCAGGGTGTTCTGAGTGCCACAGAATGCTGTGTCTGTGCCTCTCCAGCTCTGAGCTGTAGACCAAACAGTTGTGTGCTGAGCACTATGAGCTTTTAGCAAATACTGATCAAAAAGCAAAGTGGGAAAACATCAGAGAAAGACTTATACATTTATTTTCAGGAAATTGTCTGACCTTGTTTGTGCTAATTGTTAGTTCCAGAAGAAAAACATTTCATCCTTTGATTCTATCCTTCACCTTGGACATTATTGTTATTTGCACACATCAGTCTTTGTTTGCTCATTGATACACACATAAGGTAAAGTTCTTTTTTCTTTAGTAGTTTGAAATCCAAACTGTCTAACCTTCCACTTTCTCATTAAAAGGCTCGCGTGATTTTTTTCTATGGCAATTCCAGCTTAGTCTGGATGGCTCTTCTAAGGCAGGGATTTATTATGATTTTGGAGTGTAAAATTTAACAAACACGTCATAACTTAGTTAACTGTTTTTAAAGAAATTCAGGTTTTTGCACTACAGGTGCTTAAATTCCTGAGTTCCTGGTATCGCTGCTGGTACCAGGTGAATTTACTTAAGCCCTGAGAAAGGCCTTTGATTTTAAGGACTGAGTAAGAGACCAGAATTTAGGCTTTTGACGGGGGAAGGGAGCGTTTAAAACTGTGCTCACTCTGGGATGGCAACATGAACAGTATAACAAGCACAGCTTCTAAAGCAGCATCTGCACAGGCTGTAAACGTGGTGGTGGAAGACTCAGCAAAGGCTGCAAATTCGAACATTTCCCTGAACTAACTGGAGCAGGGGAGGAATCCAGTCGGTCGTGAACCTGTCTGTGTTTCTCCTTACTGCCTCAGAGTCTCCTGGAGTAAGTACTCTGGGACAAGCTCTGCTTTTGCCTCAGTTTTCATTTTTTGGGGAAATAAAGGCAAAAGTCTACTTAACTCTTGGTCCTGGTTTGATAATACATTCCTTTCTTTTGCCTTGTTCGAGGGGGATTTTTGTTTGGTTGGTTGGTTTTTTATTTTATTTTATTTAAGGAATGCCTTTTTTCCTCTCCTAAAATTCCAAAAGGTTTTCAGGGATGAAGGTGGGGGGGGAAAAAAAAAAAAAAAAAAAGTTGTCCCTATTGCACTGAAGGTTTTTCCCTCTGAGCTTCCCAAAGGCAGGAGACAAAATATAACAATTCTTTATGCAAAAAACAAATGCTGGCGCTCGATCTCAGCTTCATGACTTGGGAGACTACGAGTAACAGCACGAGGCTTACAGAAACAATCACACATGCTTGCACACACGCTCTGTGCTTACCTCCCCACACCTAAAATTTGCTGCAAAACTTTCAATTCAATTATCTGCCGATTTCTTTAATGTTTCTGAGAACATTCCTATGCAGCCTGTATGACTTCTGTGGAAAAGATTCAGTTCTGTGAACAGTGAGTGCCTAAATTCAGGCAAAATTAAATATGGAAATGTTTTTTACAAGGATTTAGCCTCTCTCTGGTATTGCTCAACAAAGTGAAATGAGGACTTAGCCTCTAGTGATATATAGTTACTTAGTGTCATATGTAGGTGTGGCTATCAGGGAAAATCATTGCAACATATTTTTCTTTTACAAAGTGCAATTGAGAGTGATATTATTTGTAATTAATTTGGACTGAGATTTTTTTCAAAGCTACTCATTATTAGCTTCATATTTATGCTGCAGTGGCTTTTTCTTCCCCTGAGGAGCACAGCTGAATCTCAGAGTAGTGCTGCGGCGGTGTAAAGTGATTGGAAAACCCCTGCAGCTGGTAGAGGAGGAAGCAGACACTCCCTAAAAATCCCCCTTCTGAGGTTTTATTAATGGTCATGCTCAATATCTGACCTCATCACATAGTGCATGTTGGAAGTGAGAGGGTTTGGTGGGACGTAGAGGTGCTCTTAGTGGCCTGTACCTGGCTTGGGGAGACAGAAATGAGTTAAGCCCTTTGGATTCCTGAAGCTGTGTCAAGCACCTGTCTGTGTGACAAAACAGCCATTACCTTGGAGTGAGAAAATAAATCTGTTACTCGTGTGGGCAAAGGAGTATTGTGTTTTCAGGATGTATTGCAGCAGCAGAGTCACATCAGCACTAAATCCTGAGCGTTGCCTATGCAGAGGGAGGGGGTCCTGGCTGTGCCCGTCACCCTGGGGTAGGAGCCAGGCCTGTCCTGCACCAGTGTTGGCTTCTCCCAGATCCCCTTGTGGTGTCTGGGATACCCCAGTGGGAACTGCAGGGTGATCCAGTTGTAGATAAAACAGGATTATTATTTGTGTTGTTAATGAGCTGTCTTACAAAATCTCATGGTAAATATGATTAAGAAAGAAACCACGACAAAGAGCAGCCACGGCCTGTTCCTTTTAGTTTTGGTTTTCAAAACACTTGTTTTGTTTCTTTGGCAAAAAAATGGGGGAGTGGAAGCGGCACTGAATGAGAGGGAGAACTTAGCCTGAAGTATAGTTTCCTTTTGCCAAGAGCAAAGAAATTATAAAAACAAATTCTTGGCTGAAAACTTAAAAGGATAGGTTTGGAATGTTATCTTAAAGGACGTTACAATCTTGGAGCTTCCAGTCATACCCCTGATAAAGCACTTTGTTTATACATTACCCCATTTCACATACAATGGCTTCTATGGGAGATGAGCTGTAAGTGTACATCCAAGGTTTGGATGACACAGAATTTAATTAGAGGTTTGCTTTTTTTTTTTTCCCCTTTCTATAATCTAGTTTTATACATCACACATGTGATCTACACTTTTGCAGCAAGTACTAATTAAATTGTTCAGACAGATTTCATATTGTTCTAGGATTTGTTCCCTTTCAGGTGTAGATGCTGAGGAAGCTAATAGAAAGTTTAGAAATATACAGTATTTATATCAGTGTGACCTGGAGAAGAATCCAGGAGAGACTTTTTGGTAGCACCTTTAACATCCACTTCAGACTTTGATTTTAGACTTTATCTTTGTGTTTTGTTTTAAAGAAAATGAGACTTCTAGAGTTGTTAGGACTAAATTAGTATTGCCATTTCTGTAGTGATGAATTATCTAAAGTGTGCATGCCTTCATGACTGAGAGAGATCAGAGTTGGAATGGTGTTTAGCCCAACCTGTAGCTTGTAGGAAAAACTCACTGCCTTACATTACAGCAAGTGTTGACACCCCTCTTTGCTGTTGAAAACAAACCACAAAAGGCTAAATTTTGGGCTTGTGGGCTTAGATAATAAAAACAGGGTACAGTTTGGGCTTCCGCTGTAGTTGATAGCAAAGCTCCCATTGTCTACACTAGCAGCATGATTTCAGTCTGTGCAGCAAAATGTGGGAGAGTTGCGGAAGATGTGTAAATGTTTTTGAAACTCAGTGCTAACTTTGCTTCTCCTCAGTGCTGAGGAAAAAAATGGTTTGCTGCCTCGAATGCATAACATTTTCATGCCTTTTAATTCTGCTTGGTAATTTGCTCTTACTTGTGCCTAGCAGTGTTAAGGGCTTACAGAACAGAAGGTGTGGTCTCGTTAAATAAACTTGCGTTGTTTTTGTGGTATCCACTTGATGCTTCACACTTTTGCTTTAGCAGTAAAAGTGACTTATGCTGACAGCTGGAGTAATTGCTATGCATGGGATAAAACTGATTGTCTCTGCTTTCTCACTGCAGTTCTAAAATATAAGTGTATTGCTGCAGATCTAAGCTGAAATACGTAGATAAATTTTTGCTGTATGCAATAAAAATGGTTTATATGTTTTTCTGATGCTTGAATGTGCAGAAGACACATGTAACCACTATTAAAAGGTAAAAAAGAGAATGGGGCAGATTTGGAGGCAATTAATTTTATTTTTATATCCTATTCTTTCTCATTGTTATTTTTATAAGCTCGACTAGTGCTTTTTCCAACTGCCCATGAAATTAATGATAGCCAGACCAAGTCCAAAGAGACTTTTGTAGATGTTTAAAAGATGAAACACTCTTTCTTTTGAGGGCTGACAGAGCTCTAACTTTAAAATGTGTCCTGCTAAGGGGAGTTAGGAGCTGTCTGCTGGCAAAACAGGTAGGCACCTGCTCTGAGGGAGGTAGAGCTTTAAGCAAGTATCAGTAAGTGATGGTCCTGTCACGGTGTTTCTGCCTGTTTCCACATTTGAACATGTCAGAAAATGCGGCAAAAATTCGTACTGAATGCCACTGCAGACAGGTAATGGATTAGGCATTTTCACGGTGATGAACTCACTTTTGAATTCAGCAAACCACACATTTTGAAGGTCACATTGTCTTGTGAATCTTCTTATCTCATTAGCTGGTTTTTTCATGTCGTTATGAGCTGGCTACTACAAAAGTTCTTTTTTTGTTGTTGTTTTTTGGCTTTTTTTTCTACAATGCTGTCTCAGAAAGTGATGGGAGGATCTGTTTTTAATGCAGCATACTTGAGGAAGATAGCGATGCTATTTAAGCTTTGTGCTGTTTGGCAGTGGGAATGAGTTCCAAGGATCTTTTGCACTAGTTTAGTTATTAGCTGTAGGAATAGTTGTATCCCTAGCAATCACCACTGGTAGCAGCTCAGTGGGAGTTTTCCTCAGAAGTTCCCTGGCATCCCTTTGTTCACATTGGCATCAGCACAAGCAGGTTTTGGCCAAAGGTGGGGGCACTGGAAAAGTCAGTGCTTTGTGACTCTTTGGAGAGTCAGGAAAACACACAGTAACACAAGGACTTGAGGCTTTTTGGCTGAGCATTGCTGGTCATACTAAATTGGTATAAAGAGCTACAGGAAACACAACTGCATGTGATAAACCTGACAAAGCTGCTGGATTCTGTCACACCTGGCTGTAGTAGAAGAGATTCTCAGACACCATCAAGTTGAATGTCAGATACGCCCAGTATTATTCGGGCTTCCACATCCAGAAAAAGAAATGCGTGTTCCTAGCAGTGACTTTTAATTTTTCTTTAAAAGGCAGTGCTGGCTGCCTTTTAAAGTATCTTTAATTTCCATTCTTTCGTAGAGAGTGGTGTTATTTTTGTGAAGCTATCTAGCTGAACCACGTACATGGGGGGTAAATGCTTTTGCCTAGAATGTAGCAAAGCTTGTGATCAGCGTAAAAAGGAAAAACCCACATTCTTGCTGCCTGCTGGAATGCACAGCTGCATTCCAGGAAGACAGCCAATCCAAAAACCTTCTCCTGTCTTTTCTTCTTTTGTTTGGCCTTGAGTTTGGGGACTACTTTTTGTTTGTTTGTTGATTTCATTTGCAAGGCTACCTATTGTCATGCAGGTAGGCACTGGGTTTTGCTCAGCAAAATGGTTCCTTTCTGGCCCTTACTGAGAAATAAGAAAACAAACTGCTAAATGCAATACATGTTAAGTGTCCACCATTCTGCAGTCAGAGGTAAACATTGTTTTCTCGGATCAGCACAATAGCTTTGATTCAGGATTAAATCCTCAGGCTGTTTGTCGAGTTCACAGCTACCAGAACAATCTGGCTCTGGAAGGAGTGAGTAGCTGAAGTGTGGCTGCTGTTCCCTGACTGATGTTGGTGTGGAGGGTCGCTTGTATAAGGGACAGTAAGGTATAGGAGACCAAAGGGACAAAGAAAATGAATATTTGTGAAAGAGGATATAGAGCATGACTGAGTGCCACTCAATGACTAAAGGCTACATCCAGCATAAGGATCCAAAACCCTGGGGCTCTTTCTGCTGGAGGATTGCACCCATTGACTCTCCCAGCTCATGTTCAGTGAGTTGCTACTGTTTACACAAGTCAGTGCTGTCAGTGGAGCTGTAGAATTTTGCTCTGTAGCTGCTATTGGTACTTTATTCAAACTGATTCATAAAACTAGAGTTAGGCTATGTTAAAATGGTTTATTGTAGCTGTCATGCTTTCCCCTTTAAGCAGATAAGGTTGCCATTCTTTTCAATTTAAAAGAAGAACAGCAAAAAGAGGAAATCGATATTCCAGTGCAGTGTGCTGTTACCCACAGAACTGTAGTTTTCAGTTACATTGTTTAAGTTGCAGAGAAACACTTATTTAAATAACCTAACGTAATTTTATGGATTTATAAAATCTGCATTTTCTCACATGTTCCTCCGCCCCCCTCCCACACCCCCAATTTTAGGCATTCAGAGAAAACCCAAAACAGTAAAATAAAACTTCAAATGCTGCAGAAGGCTGAGCACAGCTTTTACTACATACCTTTGCAATTAGAACTAATTTACTGCCCTGTGAGGCGGGGCAAATGTGCAAGGTACTTCTTGGATAAGTATAGCACAGTAAGAAAAGCATAGCTGCTCTGTAAAAGTTATCTGCTCATATTCAACAATTATCAGGGTCATTCTTACAGCCACATACCGCAGAGAGTTAATTAATGGGGCCGCAGCTGGTGGTACCACTTTGGCTGCTTCAGCCCGGCCTCTTATTCCATATTTCTCAGGTTCGTATGACCATTCTTGGACCACTTCCCATCATTTTTTTTCCCCCCCAAAGTACAAAAAGTACTTAAGTCTCTGCTGGAAAACTGCCAGGCTTTCATAAAAAGAACAGAGCTGTCGTTTCTTTGCTATTTTTATCTTCTCTGCCAAAAAAGACACCATGTTGCATTGGCAGTTGTATATTTTAAATTGCCTTCTCTGTTGAGCTTCTCGGGTCAAACCCCAGCCTTTCTAGAGCCAGTGGATGTCCAGCGCATTGCTGACTGTGGCTCCACTGTGAATCTCAGGGCACTGGGTTCCCACACAGGAACTGCACTTCTCAGTTTCCTAATGTCAGGAGGCATTCACACAAGTTTGAAAAAGAGCTGGTGGGGCAGGTGTATGGAGAAAAGCGTGTGAGTCTGTGGTGAAAGGCTGTTTCCAGTCCTGATGCCTTTTGCAGCAAAGGAGGGTGCAGTCACGACTGGTTTGGCACAGCGGCAAAGTTCCCTGATCTTAATGGAACAAGGGTCTTGAGGTCTGAGGGGCTGCAGTGGGTTCAGAGTGGTTCTGTCCTCCCGTGGTGTGTGAGAGGGAGCATCCTGCTGTGAAAGCCAAGTCACTTCATCTCCACTCTGTCAGAGTCTGTTCCTCAGGAGTTCTTGAAATGGAAACAGAAAGGAGGTAAATCTATTCCCATTGCTTTATGTCCTTTCAGCATAGAAGGCAGTGTCACGTAAGTGTAATGTGATTTAAAGATGAAGGAGTTAACTGCCAAAAGCATTTAAAAAAAAGATTGTATGCAAAGCCCAAAATACTCACTTTGCCAGTGCTTTTCATTCTGATGAATTATCATTTAAGATACTGCTTTGGACTGTGAGAGGTAAGATTTCATTGCCAAGATTTCATTTTCATTTCTACAAAGACTGACTCTTGTATTTAAATTTGAATTAATAGTATGAGTGACCTCTACTGTAATTGCTACAAACTAATTTGGGATGTGCAGAAAACTTGTGAGATTAAAACTTTTTGGAGGTTATTGTTAATGCAGACACAGTCTTCAGCTTCAAACTGCCTTGGAAATGGTAAGCACCTCAATGTGTGTTTTTACTGTAACTTATAATTTTGTTATTTAGTGTCTCTTAAATATGTATATTTCGTAGATGTATATACAGAAACATAAGAGAGAAGTGTTTGGAAAAAGATTAGCAATCCCTGGAATAGAGGGAGATGGTGAAAGGCTTCACGAAAGCTGTCCCGCCACAGGAAACACAGTTTGCTGTAAAGTGTTCAGTGGTGAAAAATGTGACCACACTTACTCTCTACTGTTTGAAATATTCCTTTCCCCTCCTCCCCCAGCATTCTCTTGGCTCTTCAAAATCCTTATAACAACAGGGTTTTTTTAAGGTCACTTTCATCACACAGTTCCTACTGAAAAATGCTTTGTAGGTGAACACCTGCTTTATTTACACAAAGATGAACTAATTTTCATACTTAAAAAAAAGGCTTCATCATCTTTGGCATTTATGCCAGATAGAGTACAGCAAGTGATTCCTCTGTGTCAGAATGGAGAATGAACTTTCTGAGTATTTACAGTAATATTTGATAAACGGCTCGTGTCTTAGGCACTCTTCACAAAGTGTAGTAACTGAGAGGTGGCTCACGATGCCCTGAAGAGGATTAGCAATTAGAGGGATTAGCATCTTAGTAGCTTTAACTTCTGACATGCTGCTTTTAATCTTTTACTGGGACCACACTGTAAGGAAGCACATCTTTCAGCTCTTAACACACATGCAAAGCACACACTCTGGCTTTTTTTTTTTTTCCTTTTTTTTTTTTTTTAATTCAGTATGCTCTATGCCAGCTTGTCTTAATGCATAATTTGGTCCTCAGAGTTGAGAGGTCTTTTGCCTTCCTCCCTGTAAATCAGCTGTTCCAGAATCCTGGGCAGCCTGCCTTCCCCACGCACAAGTGCTGAGGGAAGTGATACTTGAGGGACCTTACAGGCCTGGTTCTTTAACTGAGCAGTGATTTATGGCTTTTCACTGAGGTCATTGCTTGGCACATGGTGATGACCAATTTGATGGATTAAGGCCTCGAGCAACTCAAGGGCCCTTAACATTTGTAACCAATCATAATCTGGCTGGCAATGACCACAACAAAAAAACCCCATGTATTCTTGTTTGGATATATTTTAAACTAGTTTGGATTTGTTTTCTTCTTAGAGACCTACTGCTGCCATTAGATACTCTTTGATTTGGTTCCAGGGATGGGTCGGAGTCACATTTTTCTTTGATAAACCTGTTTTGGTTCCCTCATTGATGTGCACAGCTGAGAGTTGCACGTTTCTTTTTGGTCTGCTGTTGCATTACCACATCAAGGAGAGATTGAGGGGCTCTGAGTTCTGCAGAAGAGGAAAGGGGGATTTCACAGTGTCAGTGAGTGCACATACACTATTTTTCCTTCATGTCCACTGAAAAAGCAGGTTCAGTGAACAGCACCTTAGGTATCACCAGTTCATCTATACCTGTGAGGTGGGTGGAAGGCAGAGTGCTCCAGAAACAGGATCAGTAAGACTTTACTGCAGAAACTGCAAGAGGGAGTGGTGAGCTCTTAGAGAAAACACTTTTTCCTAGATGGACCTTCTGTCACAAGAGGTACATTGTCACCCTTGTACTACTGAGCAGTTGATAGCTCAGGTTTGTGAAGTGTGGAACTTTCCTGCCTCTGGAGGGTCTGTGCACACAGCTCCTCCCTGCTTCCATAAACGCTCCTTAGCAAGAGCCATTCTCTGTTTTAGACTTGGAGATGCCATGAGTCTCTGCCTTTCCATGTGTCTTTATTTTGTCTCATTATTTTATCTGGATTGTACAACATTTTGTATTACTGCCTACTGCAATGCGAATTGTACAACAGTCTCCCAGAATGGAGTAGGAGGGAAGCTCTGATTAAGGGAAACTCCATGAGTGTACGTTGTTCACTTGTTTTAAATTAAGCCTAGTTCAGGAATGAAACAGTCTTATCAACTGCAATGCTCTGCAAGGCCAATACTAATGTCAGTGGCAGTATAATGCTCTGCGACTTCGGTATTGAGCCCCTGCCTGTAAAGTTAGGCTTTGGAAACTGGCTTTTTATGTAAAAAGTGTCTTGCTCTACTGCATTTCTGCGAAGTAGGTATTTCTCCCATATGTAATGTAGGCAGCTCAAACAACAGCAGTAAGAATCAATACTAATTATGTATGTACTTACATACCACTTTTTGCCAACCGTAGTGAAATAGCATCTCTTGCGCAGGAAAGTCCCATTTTATTTAGGCAGACTTGTTCTGAAGGTGGTGATTTATTTTACCTCCATGGTAGTTCACAACCCCAAGAGCTTATTTAGAGAATATTGGTATGTCTTTCAGGCTTCACTTTTCTGTGTTACATTTTAAGTGACTAAAGTATAGGTTGCAAATAAATTTCCTAGATAATTATTATTGTTTTATTCTGTGCCGGTGCCTTGGAGCTGTGCTGCTGCTCCCTCCCCAGTGGTAGGGACTGTATAAATGTAGGAAAAGGTGAACTTTGCATCAGAGAGAGATAAAATATTTCTGTGACATGCAAAGGAAAATAAATACCAGAAAGGCTGTTCTTTTGCTCAGTGCAGCTCTTTCAGAGTGACTTTTCATGGATGAACATGTTCTTTCCTGTGAAGATCCTCTAGCTCGGGATTGTATATGCAATGCTCCTGAGCTAAAATCCATGCTGGAAACATCAGCACATGCCTTCAGCACTTTGGGGCTCACACACATCTGTTCCACAGAGCTAAGAACTCTCCTCCCAAACTGCCTCAGATCTTGATGTTCATCTTAGAAAGTACACCTCCTTCTTTTTGCAGATGGAGGTGGGAACCAAGCACTCCTTGACTATGGTCATACGATATGTCCCTGCAGGAGCTGGGACCAAGACCTTCTGCCTTGTAACCTAGTCACCTCTGCCTTGTCCACAGAAGGGTGGGGATGAAATGAGTTTTCTTCAGATCGCCAAAAATGTCATCAGACATCAGATCTCCAAACCTAAACTGTCTCCAACGCCTTCTCATGAGTCCAGGGCCTCATCTCTTCCCCTCTGTGCAGCTGCCAAAACCTCTTGCTTCCTTTCACTGACAGCTTCACCAGTGCAGCTGTGTATTTTCAATGAGTAGCACTAGGAAAATTTGGGGATGGAATATAATTAAATTTTTAAAACCCACAGGAAAGTTTCTGGTTTGAACATATTAGTCACTCAAGTTCAATTAAAGCTTGATTTCTGAGGAAGTTACCTGATGATCCAGGGAGCTGCAGGGTGATCTCTGCTTTGCTGTGTGCTAGTCCCAGTCCTGTCACTCACATCCTGATTATAGGCAGTAGGAAAACCAAAGTACTGAAGGCCGGTGACAGATTTATGGAAGGATTTGTGTCAGAACCAGTTTGGGTCTTGGGAATTTTTGCTTCTGGTTGCTGTGCAGAGAACCATGGCAGCATTCCCTTTGGGAAGCACAGCAAAATCTGGCCTTTCCTTGTCATCTGATGAAAACAAGGTAAACATCAAATGCACTTCAGTTCTGAGCAATTCTGAGATAGGATTCATGCAAGCCTTGTTCAGCAGAAATAAGGTAATGTTTCAAATGCCTTGTAATCCCCCTGTTTCTTTTATGCAGCCCTAGGTGCTGCTGAAGCACATGCCTGTGTGTAATCCTGCTTGCTTCCTGAGCAAGGGATTCTTTAACTTATATGGGGCATTTTTGTAGCTGGTGTATCTTCTTGGATCTGTTTTGAAGGTATGGGAAGTCAGTGGTGCATTATGAGACACTGATATGCCCTGGATTTATTTGCTGGCTGTGGAGTTTAGCCCTGTCAAAGTCTTTGTCTGGGCAACAGGAAATCTAAGAACACAAATGCCAGATGAATGGAGCCACCAGAAAATGATCTGGGCTTTTTGGGCATACAGCTCTCGCAGATACAATTATAGCTCTGTGTCTGTTCAGATGGAAGGTTAGCAATGGGAAAGAATTGCATCCAGCTTTGACTACCAGAAAAGCAGCTGGGGATTCTCTGGTGTGAAAGGACACTCCTCACCACCATGACCACCCTATTCTCCTGAAACAACTCTGCTTCTCTTCAGCAAAGACTTTTGGCTGCACTGTGAGACACCCAGTTCTGCTCCACGAGTTACTTTGTATGGTCCTTTCTGGCTCCTGCATCTTATCTTTCCTCTTACCTCTGCAGAATGCTGCAACCCAGGTGATGACACCACCTCTAAAACTGCTCATGGGCAACTTCTGCTGCCCTTCTTTCTACAAAAGTGCTGCATGTTACATCTGAAATGCATTATCAAGACCCTTTTCCTCTCTGCAGTGTGCTTTGGCCACTTATTCTGAGTGGGACCTGGGCACATACCAGCCTTTTTAATTCTTTTCTGTTCCCACATCTCAATTGCAATGAAGAAGAAACCCTCAGAGGTCCAGTGGAAGCCACATGGGTGACTCAGGGCTGGGTCTTCAGGACAAGCTGTAGCAGATAGCTTCAGGTGGTTTAGACAGACACGGTCACTGGGATGGGAAAATTTGTCAAGAAGGTTTAGCCCCAGGTTCTCCTAGTCCCACCGTGTAGCTAGCAAGGCACTGAAGAACTGTCCAAACTTCTCCCTCCTGTGGGTATTGAACTTGCTCATTGGGAACCTCAGCTAAGACGGTATTGGGAGCAAACTATGGAGGAGTTAAATCTCTGCACTAAAGAAAAAAAATAATTGTAAGCAGAAGTGGCTTTCCAAAGGTTTGTACCATTCCTTTGGGAATGGTTTGGTTAGAAATAACAACTGGAGTTTGAACTGACAGCTACTGATCTGATATACATTAGAACTCACTGCTGATAATTGTGCTTCTGCCTTTGTTAAGCCCCCTGTTAATGGCTGGGTCTGTGCCCTATCTGGAGCAAAACTGAAGCTGATTTTGGATATCACTCATGCTTAATGACATTCAGGAATGAATAGTATCAAAACAATGGAGATGGTGTCACAGGTCTTGTCACATGGGAAGAACTGAAGACTGGGAGTGAGAAGTCTGAGATGTTCCTTGTAAGACTGTATTCTAGACTGACCTGGGCACTTCTGTATCATCTAGTCAGTTTTTGACAGAGCAGGGAATTGATACATAGCTCATAAATACATCTGTCTGGGGTGGTTTCTGTCAAGTGGGCTTTTTCTTTTGTGGTGTCTTTTTGTGTATGTCACAGGACAACTTTTTATGGGGTCCTTTATAGGAAATGAAGGAGAATCGGCTTACATCCCCCTTGGAAAAAATGGCATCAAACAACTTCTTCAAAGTTCAGCACATTTCCCTAAGCACAAGTAAAAGCCTAAATGGTTAAATCAGTCCCAACTAATTCAACATTTAGTAAACTCTGTCCTTACTCACACATTCTACTGTTCCCAAACAGAGTAAAATGTTGATTTATAGGAGACAATGGTGCAGATGAAAAGAAACAGAAAATATCCCCCTTTGGAAGGATACAAGCTCTTTTCTGGAGTATTTAAAGCAACCTGGTGTTTGCACCTCTAGATCAGTGTTATTATACATCTTTTCTTCCCCCCTTCAATGCAAATGTTCGGTTCAGCTTGCTTAGGATTATCAAATCTCCTAGCTGCATAGGCCTCCGTGGTTGGAGACAGGATCTGAAACACCAGCAAATAAAGGTTTTGAAAACCCAATATCAACTGAGCTGAGCAAATAACTCCTTTTACAAGTTTCCTGGCTGAACTGAAACACTGAGAAACAAGTTGTTCTGTGACAGTGGAACTAATGAATCCTGGCTGCCTGGATTTGAATCCTTGCCTCTGAGCTCTTTGCCCACCCCTCAACCCCTGCTCCCTACATGTCCCCGGTGATTCCCTCCCCTCCCACTATCCTTGCTTCCCTTACTTCTCCCTAGATGACAGCTGGGCAATGGTAGCTTGTTCTGATGAGTAACTGGCTGGGGAGAGCCAAACTGTGCAAAGAACTGCTGAGCTCACTCGGCAGAGCTTCCTTCGTGGGGGCACTGGTGTAGGTCCCTTTGTTTCTGTTGAGCTGCCAGTTTCTTGAACTTTGTGCTCACTCAGCATTGCTGGGAATGTCATGTCTGGACAGAATTTGGCTGAAATGGATCTGAGGTTGAGAAGTTATTTAAGAGACAGATGGACTGGCAGTGCAATCACATAAGCTTTGTTTCCTGAGGGAACCTGCCTTCAAATGCTTTGCTTGAACCAAGATGAAGTATTTTTGCTTTGTTTTTCAAGACTTGTTAACTGCTTGGATTAAACTAAAGACGTGTATTAAATGACACTGCAAGCATGTTAGTACTTTCCTGTCAGTTTATGCATATATTCTTTAAAAGAAAAGTAGCCGTGAATTTATTTCTTTACATATTTATAAGCAAAGCATGGCATAGCCAGTCCTGCCTAGTTTATGTTGGCTCCACATAATTTTTGCTGTCATGATGCTATTTCTTTTATATCCCTCCTCTTTCCCTCTGCGTTTGATGCATCACCCAAATGTTGCTGTCTTTGTGGAAGAAATACCAGTATCTTTGAGCATTTTCTTTCTTCTTAAAAGGTTATGGTATTAGTCCTTAGCGTGGTTTCAGGTGTTTTAGTTTTACTTAATGCAGAAGATCAAAAATTATAAGGAAATGGCTAAATACACCTAAAGTGTTAGTAAACTGCAGCCTTTTGAAATGACAAGCCCTAGGTTGCCATTTCCTTGAACAGGAATCAAGTCCAATCACTCTATTTGGGTGGACAGAAATGAATACTGGGATGGAGTCTCCTGGCATTTATTGCCATTTAATTGATATTGCCATTTAATGAGAAAGGTGTTTAGGTTTCCTCTTTGCGAACGCAGCAACCGTCAACATTAATGGATTGCTCATCCTCATGAAAAAGAGAATCATAGAATCATAGAATCATGGAATCAGACGGGTTGGAAAGGACCTCGGAGATCATCAAGTCCAACCCTTGATCCACCCCCACTGTGGTTACTAGACTATGGCATTAAGTGCCACGTCCAGCCTCGTCTTGAAAACCTCCAGGGATGGAGAATCCACCACTTCCCTGGGCAGCCCATTCCAATGACTGATTACTCTCTCTGTAAAGAATTTCTTTCTGATATCTAACCTAAACCTCCCCTGGCACAGCTTAAGGCCATGCCCTCTTGTCTGACGGCTGGTTGCCTGGGAGAAGAGACCAACCCCCACCTGGCTACAACCTCCTTTCAGATAGTTGTAGAGAGCGATGAGGTCTCCCCTGAGCCTTCTCTTCTCCAGGCTAAACAACCCCAGCTCCTTCAGCCTCTCCTCACAGGACTTGTGCTCAAGTCCCTTCACCAGCCTCGTTGCTCTTCTCTGCACCTGCTCCAGCACCTCAATGTCCTTCCTGAACTGAGGGGCCCAGAACTGGACACAGCACTCCAGGTGTGGCCTCACCAGCGCCGAGTACAGGGGCAGAATCACTTCCCTGGTCCTGCTGGCCACACTGTTCCTGATCCAGGCCAGGATGCCATTGGCCTTCTTGGCCACCTGAGCACACTGCTGGCTCATGTTCAGCTCCCTGTCAATCAGCACCCCCAGATCCCTTTCTACCTGGCTGCTCTCCAGCCACTCTGTGCCCAGCCTGTAGCGC
The DNA here is from genome assembly GCA_013399855.1 of Oxyruncus cristatus. Taxonomy (NCBI): domain Eukaryota; kingdom Metazoa; phylum Chordata; class Aves; order Passeriformes; family Cotingidae; genus Oxyruncus; species Oxyruncus cristatus. The sequence goes on from VXAY01006325.1 coordinate 24,111, forward strand.
TGCAGGGGGTTGTTGTGGATGACTTAAATTCATAAATATCTCATTCACTAGAGCCAGTTCATCGCAAATGTTTATCTTCCTTTTTCTAACTCATTCCGCAACTATGACCAGCATCTTTTACTGCACTGCAGTACATGATTGTGATCTTGGTGTTTATAGAGACAACACAACAAGATCAGGGTTTCTTTTCTGAGCAAGGAGCTGATTACTGTTAGTGTACTATTATATAGAAAGAAATAATTGTTTTCATCTGCTGCTGTTCTTTATTTCCACCACTGAAGCACCTCGGAGCCGTGGAGACAGACCAGTGCCATACTGTTCTAGGCACTTTGTAACACAGAACAGAGATAAGGGTTCCTGCATTTAAGGATTGTGAATTCTCATAAAATATATCAGTGCTTTGAAGAACATCAGGGATGACATTATCAGCTATTAATTTGTACAGTAAATTATATGTTGTCTTTTCATCTGTCTTCATTTCTAGATCCCATTCAGAAACATTTTTCTCTTGCATATATTTATTAATTTTTGTCCTCCATTTTACACACTGTGTAAATATACTAAAAGAAGTTATACTTCGAGAGAACTATCTGATCACTCCATGCTGCAGATGACCTTTAGTGCATTAGTCTTTGCATTGCCAGAGCAAAGAGACAATGATTGAGGCAGGTTAGAAGGAAATACCAATGTAGATTGGTAGGTTATAGGGTCTCTTATTATTACTGTATTCAAATCCAGTCTTGACTGTAGTAAATGCATCGTTGTCATGCTGCTAGCTGCTTGGTGTCTGCTAAATGGAGTTCACAGGGTAATTCCTGCTCGCAGGAATAGCCAAACTTGATTCTAATTGTCAACTTTGTTGCCATGGTTATGCAGAACAAACAACTCCCTAACCCCCGGGCAGAAATCAGGCATAGCACAAAGGTAGCTAATTTACTGCTCTGAATAGAAATAGGCTGAATAGAAAGCTTTGGCCAGTGAGGGATTCTAATCCAGTTCCAGTCATTAAGCATACCGTGTAGAGAAGTGATCTTAGGGCTTACAAGCTGTTAAAGCAGATGCACAGGTTTCTATTTTCTCTATTACAAATATCAAGCCCATTTGTGCTTTTGGTTCAGAAATTTGACAAAGTTGTTTGGCCATGGCAAAGGAGAGGACTGATCTCTGCACCTCCTTTATCTGCCTTTGTTAATGGATAGAGAGAGGGTGTTGGTTTCGTGAAAAAGTGTTGCATTTTTATCCACCTGCTGAGCTCTACCTTTACTCCCAGTAATAGTGAACTTCCAGAATGACAGCATCAGAGAGAGTTTTAGTATGTGGTGGTCTACTCAGCTAAGACATGACTAAACACTTGTGTCTGTTAGATGCCACTCTGCTGTGCAAGTGGCGCTCATGATACAAATTTGATGGGTGTGCTGCAGAGATGAGAAAGAGCTAAGCTGTTTCTTCTGAAGGTGGGATAGTGAGAGGAAAAATAAAGACTAGGGCACACATGGAAAGCCAAAGCAGCTGGTGATGGGCTGGTGAGATGCCTGACGAGGTGGAGATTACTCCCTTAACCCGGCTATAGCTACAGCCCCTACCTCTGCAGTTCTTCTGCTGGCAAGAGCAAGTTTGGGAGATGCAAAGGAGATGAAACTGTGATAATTTTGACATTTTGTAGGGCCCACTTGCTTTGGCAACATCCTTCTTGGCCTGTGCTTAGAGGGAGTGCTGTACACAGCTGTTGGTGCTCGCAGCAATGCAGCAGATACAAAAGAGTTGTGCCTCCAGTTCACAAGTGCAAAACTGACTGTTGATGGGCAGCCGTGTTATGTTCTACCAGCAAATTACACAAAAAAATATTTTTAATTACCTTCTTCAGTTATAAAGGCCATTTAAATGACATATGACTTTCAAAACAAGATATTCTGTGGGATCTATATATCTCTCCCCACTCCTGTGTTTGCTTTTCCTGCTTTGGCATCTGACATTAATGTCCGTTGCTGAACATCTCAACCTCTGTGTCTTTCTCATGGGAGACACAGATCAGAGTGTTTAAGCTTTGTAATTTGGCATTGCTGGCATTTTTGTTCACTACAAGTGTTTCTGATGATCCTAATGACTTTTCATCAAGTTTTAGGGGAAAAAAATCATTAAGAACAGAATAAAAAAACTCCCTTGTTGATCTGAAGTGCTCTCTGAATGAGCTCTGGGACTTTTAAGTTCAGCCACGGCATCCAACATTTCCATTTGTACTAGAAGTGAGACTATTTGCAGATGCAGTTTGAGAGAAAACCAGTGCTGAAAACTTCAGTCAAAAGGGTTTGGGTTGTTCAGCAGAGATATGACTACTGATCAAAAATACATTCTGTGTGTTTCCAGTTTATTGAGGCATACTCAATTCCAAGAGCAAAACTGCTGTCTTTTTATTTTTACAGTCTTTGTTTGAACTGAGATCCACATTCATTGTTACTAAGCTTTAATAATCTAAGGGTCACTTGAAGGGCTTTTGTTTGAGAGACCTTTCAAGCCAAGCCAAGGCAGCAGTTTAGAGAACGTTTCTTGTTTGTAGACAAAAATATATTAAAACAACCAAGGGAGCTATTACTCTTCCACATAATTATTTTTAATGTCTCATTGGACATGTATGAAATGCCTTTCAGTTCCTGTGGGAGAATTACTTTTTTGCATTTTGCAGCGTAGCTTTTGTTAAATTTCTGTGCTGCTTTTCCATTGAGCAATGCTCACCCCAGAAGACTTTATAAACACGAACAGTATCACCAGGAATATGCTCCCAATGTAATCCACGTAAGTACTTAGAGATTTGTCAGTGGTCACAGGCCTGATACTTCACATACCTTGTGCCATCTATTTTATTTTCTGGCCATAGTCAGGAAAGAACGTGACCCCAGTTCACAGTGGGAGAAGTCAGAGAACAGTCAAGAATCCTGCATGAGGTGGGTCAGAGCCATGTGCTGCAGCAGCCAGTGGTAAGGGCAGGGGGGAGAGGAGGAAGGCTAAGACTCCCTTCCACGCCCTTTCCCTTGGTGAATGCAGGCCAGGTAATCGGAGCACCTTTGTGTTTTTGGAATAAAAAGGATTGGCAAACGTTCTGCGCTGTGTGGCTCCTTTCAGTTATCTAGGAAAGACTGGAATGGTGGGCATCCTTCCCTGTTATAAGAAGAATGCTTTCAGGGGGAGGAGAACAAGCACAGAAATTGAGGGGAGGGGGAAAGGGTAGCTTCATGAAAAGACAGAAACCATCCTGCAAAAATGCAGCTCTAGTAAAAGTATTTGGACTTGGCTTGGCGAATGCACGTTGTGTGCTGTTTTAGCTCCACAGAGGTGCAGGCTTATCAGGTAGATGCAGGTGCTCTACTGGGATGTCTCCTTCCTACTGTGTGTTCATAATCCTTTAAATCTGCCCATTGCCCGTTCCATTTTGAAAGGTGCTCAAATATTTCTTGCTCAGGCATTGAGAGCTCCCACACAGGAGCTATCTTAGTTCTGCAGCCATTGCCCTTCTCCCAGGCATAGCAAAGCTTTCAGTGACCCCAAAAGGACTGTGCTGCTGGGGTGGTCCTGACACACGCTTTGGGCAAGGGCCCAGAAAGCATCAGGGCTTACTCTAAACCCGAAACCTTCCATGGGTTAAAAAAGAAGTTATTGCTATTTCCAGTGAATTTACCTGTCTTTTCTGCTATAAAAAGAAGATCTGACTCTTGAGCTGAGGGCTCTGGGCCAGTTTTGGCACCTCACACAAACACGCACCGTTATCAATGTCTCATCATAAAGCTGATAAAGTTTAGCAAAAATGGGTATCTAGATAATTGTATTTGCTAACTAGATATAAATCCAATTTCAAATGTATAGTGGTCTCAGGCTTCAAAGAGATAAATTACTACATTCAGCATCTTCAGAGGACTAAACTTGAAGTCTTTCAAGCTAAGCTTGAAAAACTGTGAGTTAGGTAGATAAAATATGTTTTCCAATATGCTCTGTTTTGTGGAATGACTTCGCTTGTTTGTGGATAAAACCCACACGTTTCTAGCAGACTGTGGAAGCTGGATCTTTGAGCAGGATATGATGATAAAAGCAAATTATTGTAACTGTGGAATGCAGTGATGTTCTAATGTTTTAAACATGACTTGCTCAAAAATAAGTGATTTAATCAGGTAAAAAAATTGCCTTTACATGAACTTCAGTATCTTGGAATAATCATTTTGTTGTATTGCAAGAATAAGACTGTGAGGGTAATATGCACTTACCAGTATCTGCCTGATGCCACAGTGGCAGAACACTTATCAAATATTCTGTACGTAAAAATCCCTGCAAATATGTACCTAAGGAGACGTTCTTTGAGACAAGGATAGTAAAGCAAACCAGGGCATTTTTTTAATATATCGTTACTTGAGGGCTTCCTGTGAAGTTGATCTTGCAGTGTCATCCAAAGTTCTCTGTCCTGATTTGACAATTTTATGGCTTTGAACTCTCACTCAGTTGTTCAAGGTGATTTAGTCATTGGTTTGTGTGTCTTTACATTCGGAGACTGCCAAATGTAACTGTTTGTGGAATATTTGTTCAATTTGGAGTGCTTCTATTCAGGAGAGGTGCTGTTAGAGGGAGCTCAGAGGAGAGGACAGTGGGAAAAATGAAAAGAACTAAATATGTGCAGCCTGTATAAAGGATGGAAAAGCTGAGGGGAAAGAACACAATGGTCTGTATGTAACTGAAACATCTCAGCATGAGAGAGAGACAGAGAAGAATTATTTAGAGTTTGGCAGGAGGATGTAATGAGTAATAGATGGAAAGATGAAGGGGAAATAAAATCGGCTGGATGAAGAAAAGCTTCCTGACCACGAGATCTTGTTTGATTACTGAAGTTTCCCCGGGGACTTCTGTGATTTGGGAAAAGTTGTACAAGACTGTTCAGAGCCTCGCAGTGCTCCACAATTCATAGCTCTATAGTCACCTCATAACTTGGCATCCAGGAGTGGGTAGTGCTTCCCACCTTTTAACTGTGTTTGAGGTTCTTTGGATTCCTTGGATTTGCCGGGCAGCCCAGAGCATCCCTTGTCTGCTGTCCTCTGGCTTCTTGTTTAGGTAGGATTACTAAATAATGTGACAGATCTTGAAGAAAACCTACCTCCTCTGAGCTTGTGCATGCAAATGTGTTTATTGTGGTTGTGAGATTGATCCTGGTTCTTTGATGCTGAGGGCAGGAGACTGCAAGGCTGGGTTCAGCTGTCCAAGACAACAGGATCTCTGAAGATGCATTAGGTGACAATTGCAAATTCCTTTGTACGTGTCCTCATGACCCTGGGCCCAACCCTTTTCAGTATCTGTACGGATATCACTGATAGATGGTGTTGGAGTGGAGCATATTGCAAGTGTTAAATACTCTGAAATCCTTGTTTGGCCAGAGAACTTACTCAAAAACTTTCATTCCATGATAAAGCATATGTAGCTATTATGAGGTGTTCATGTTACCCGATCATAGAATTATTTTGTTATAGATCTGGTGTCTGGCTAAAGCTGACTCCAGTAGTTCCTCCGAGAGAAGTTTATCTGATGAAAAATTAAGTGTGTTTTTAGCTGATATCCAACCAATTTGCTGAACTTATTTTGACTTCTGCCTAGAGGTTCTGAGAGTAAAATGTTAACAAAGAGTCCATTTGGATTGGAAGAATTGGGAGAGAAGTATGCAAAATCCCTGAGGTTGTGAAGACCACAAGGCTTCCATAAATTGGGGAGCTCAGATCATGGAGTTAGAAAAATGGGTTGACAGGCTGTTTTCCTGGTGGGTCTCTTCTGCTTGGCCTTCCAGGATATTCTTTGTTTCCTGGTGCATGCTCAAAGCAATAGAACCCATTTCCTCAAATGCACATAGAAATTGCAAAGGCTGCTGCTGCTGCTGCTCCTCGGGGTGAAACAAGGAGATAAATTGGGAACAGCACTGTTTAACATCTTTGTCAGTGACATGGACAGTGGGATGGAGTGCACCCTCAGCTGGCTGACAACACCAAGCTCTGTGGTGCAGTCACGTGCTGGAGGGAAGGGAGGCCATCCAGAGGGACATGGACAGGCTGGAGAGGTGGGCTTGTGGGAACCTCAGGAAGTTCAACAGGCCAAGAGCAAGGTCCTGCACCTGGGCTGGGGCAATCCCAAGCACAAATAGAGGCTGGGTGGAGAATGGATTGAGAGCAGCCCTGGGGAAAAGGACGTGAGGGTTTTGGTGGACGAGAAGCTCAACAAGAGCCAGCAGCAGGCACTCACAGCCCAGAAAGCCAAAGGTGTCCTGGGCTGCGTCCAAAGCAGCATCACCTGGAGCACCTCTGCTATGGAGACAGGCTGGGAGTGCTGGGGTTGTTCAGCCTGGAGACGAGAAGACTCTTGGGAGACCTTCCCACAGCCTTCCAGCACCTAAAGGGGGTTATGTGACAGCTGGAGAGGGACTTTTTACAAGGCCATGCAGTGACAGGACATGGGAGAGTGGCTTTAATCTGACAGAGGTTTAGATTAGATAACAGGAAGCAGTTCTCTACTGTGAGGGTGATGAGGCCTGGAACCAGAAAATTTGTGGCTACCCTATCCCTGGAAGTGTTCAAGGCCAGCTTGGATAAGGCTTTGAGCAACCTGGTCTAATGGAAGGTGTCTCTGCCCAAGAGGGAGGGTTGGAACTAAGTGATCTTTATGGTCATTTCCAACCCAAAGCATTCTATGATTCTAAATATTGCTGAGAATTCAGTTTTGAAACTGCATACAATCCAATGTCTGCTCTGCTCCCAAGAACTAACTGTTTGGAACTGTTGGAAGCCCTGAATTTTGAAACAAATCACACAGAAATGTCAGATTTTTCATATAAATTAATCCACTAGTAAATAATTCTTTTTAAAAAATCTTCCTATAAAGAGATTCCTTCTTTGATATATCTTCTTATTTGAATTTAATATTTATTATCTCATGGGTGCATGATTAACTCGGTATCAGTAGGTACATAACTTGTACATTCTGAGATATATCTAATGTCTACCAAAGGAAAAAAATAAATCATTTAGATCTGGAACAGTGATCACAATGGAAGTTTCGTTTGCAAAGGATTTATGGGGACTTGAAGTGAGTATTATGTTTTGAATAAATGCACCATTGACCAGTATCAGATTTCCGTAGGCTTTATCTTGTTTTTCCTAAGCAACTGCTCATAAACTTTTTTAATATCTTGACTAGAATGATAATGCTACTTGCAAATCTGTTCGTAGAGCTATTAATCTATGATACTGCAATCTAGAGAAAGGAATCACACTTACTTACTTGTTCCTTTCACTATTTCATTTAAAAAACATAAATAACAAGTTGACAGGGTTTCTTTGTGCTTCTTTCTTTCCAACTAACATGTTAAATATTTCAAGAAAGGTTTGTCAAGACATCACAAAAGTAGGTCTCAGTTCCGATCTGAACTTTATTGAACTCTGCTTTCATGTACCAGGAAGGAAAAACAAGCGGTAGATTTGATCAGTCTGCCCCCATGACTCAATGGCTACGGTAGACTCTCAGTGCTTTTAATTCCTGTGTCAGAGCAGTACTCAGATGAATTTAGTGGAATCAAATGTACATAAAATCTGAAGGGAAAGGAATGTCCTGTGTCTCATGACGAAGAAATTTGACTTCCAAGGCAAGTTCAACACATGGGCTCCCTCCCTCCTCTCCTTTCTTCCCTCACCTCTCCCTGCAAGCTTAGTCACTAACTGTCCCTGGATGTCCCACTCTCAGCACGAGCCTTTTGAGACAGGTCTGTTGGTGGCAGCAGGACCAGTAGAGGCTGCAGCTGGACAGTGACAGACACAAATGTGAAAACAGCCCAGTCCTGCAGTGACAGGCTGATGAGAACCGTGCAGGCACCTCCACAGCCCGGTAGGATTGTATTTGATTCTGTGGAGGACACCAGGGCTTCTTTCCCTGCTTGTAGCAGGTCTCTGTTGGGCTGATGGCCTGAAGCCATGGAGTTATCAGATGGCTGTTCACTCTTGTGGCCAGACCAGACATCCCATGCAACAGCATGTGATACCTACACAAGGGAGAGAGACTGGATGTAAAGCTCCAGTTTTGAAATAAAAACAAAACATACTGAGTGGGAAGGCTCAGAATCAAGAGCTGGGAAACCTTTTGTTTCTGTTGGAGCTACATTTTTGCTGCCTGTTGCTCCCAGCCAACTAGATGAGAAAAATGATCTTCGTTGCTTTTTGTGTCTTGCTGCAATGTATCAGTACATGTATCAGTACACAGAGTCCAGAGACAGAAAAGAGACATGCACCTTCATGTAGCTGTGGTAATGAAGGACTGGGTTTGCTCAGTTGCTAAGGAAGCTAAAGGGCTGTGCTGGAGGACTGGGGGCAGTGGAATCGCTGCCCGGACTGTGAAGGAGCCGTGGGTGTTGGCGGGTCCGTGCTGATGGGGCTGGGAGGAGGGACTCGCTGTGTTGCAATACGTCTCCAGCTCGAGCCCTGCCACCCCCTCACGGGTCACATCCCTGACACATCACACAGAGCTGTGCTGTATAGTGCAGCCGTCTGCATTTCTTTGCTTACTCAAGGTCTCCAATACTGCTTGAGTCCCCCATTGTTCTGGCAAAACTACTGTCACATCTCCCATTTCTCTGGAGTGTGTGGAAAGTATTGAGCAGAACCCAGGAGCTTTTGTTTCTCTTCTGCTTTAGGCAGTAGGCACATTGTCCCCACTGCTTGTCTTCTACACTCACCGAACATCTGTAGGCAGAGGACATGGTTGGCTTTCCCCACTGCCCAGGCCAAGTCCTGGTGGACTGACATCCTTAAACACTGATTTCAGTGGGACCGCTCTTGCTGTACAGCACCATTAGTCAAGGGCTTACAGGGATGAATTCCTCTGAGGTGTGTAGGATGAGAGCAAAACCCAGTGAAAAGGGGTTTAGATCCTCATTTAAAATACACCAGCTTGCTGAAGCCCCCTAGTTTCCCTCTGAGGAAGACTGGTCAGGAGAGTATCTTTGCACAGGGCTGCAAAAAGGACTTTGCAAGAGCAAAGTGAGATTTGGACATTGTCAAAGTGTGTTTGTTCAAGAACGAAGTTGAAAGATAAAAGCATGGATGGTTAGTGTTTAGGAAAACATGTTCATGGCCAGTCTACTGGAGAAATGTAGAGGACAATTCATCTTCTGTCTCTGTCCTGTAATACCCAACGGTTAATGAGACCTGAGGTACCAGGGATACAGCAATGTGTGGCTGGGGACAGCAGGTACACTTCAGCTGGAGCCTTTCTCTTTTGAATATATAAATGTTTTGTTTATGTTTCCGATGTGTACCCATATTCAAAGGTGGTGCTCAGGTGGCTGAAAGAATTCTTTGATTTGGTGTCCATGCAAGGTATTGTTACTGATTTGTTTCTCTATTACCACATTTCGAGTTCAATGTGCCTTTATAGTGGGATCTGCATTCTGTAACCAGGGAGAAGTTAATTCCGTAGATCTCACCTTACATCCATTTATAATGTACTAAGTTTTAGAATATTTTTATTTTCCCCGCCGAAACAATAATTTTATTACTTTCAAAGCCATTAGAGGAAATGCCAAGAACTGAGCATATTACCTAAGAACCTTACCCCCCCCCCAAATTTCTTTTATATGTAAGTACCAAATACCTATAAAAATTCTATGTAATAGTTTTAGTATATCCCATTGTATATCTAAGACTTTAAAAACGTCACACACGCGAGATCTGAAAGATGTTACCGATACCCGGCTTTCCATGAACTCCTATTCACCAGAACCCCGGCGAGGGCAGGATACGCAGGGATGCTTTATGGCCCTATACAGCCCCGTGATTTATACTGAGCCTCGTCTTAGCAGCACGCTAATAAATTTCTCGGAGTGGTACTTCGTTGCTGGCTGAAGCCCCACCTCGCTGCCCTGCGGGCACCGCCCGGGGGCAGGTGCGGGAGGCGGAGCGGGGCCGCCCCGCGGGTTGAACGCGGGGTCAGGGCCGCGGTCCCGGCGGGGCTGGGCCGGGCCGGGCCCATCAATTTCCCGTGCTCGGTGCCTGCGTCCCGGCGCGGCACTAATGCGGAACAAATTGAGACATATCCTCTCCGTAATTAGTTCCAGCGTTCCCAAGATTTACGGGACGGTAATGGCCCGAGCCCGGCCCGCCGCCGCTGCACGGCGGGCTCGGCTCTGGGGGGACGGCCCTCGCCGCGGCCAGCGGGGGAAGGAGCCGGGCCGAAGGGAGATGCCCAGCACCCCTCGGGCTGTTCCCCATCCCCGGCGCTGCCCGCCCGCCCCGCCTCGCGCTGGGCCGGGGTCCCGCCTCGGAGGGACCCGCCTGTGCCCCGCTCCCATCAGCAGAGGGACGGGGAGAGGTCACGCATATTCCTTCTTTATGCATTAAAAAAACCCAAATCTCGTTCCCCCTCACCGGATAAACAAAATGTCCTCTATCCAGCTCGAAAGCGTTCCAGTGCCCCCGTCAGCCCGGACAGGGAAGGCCGGTCCCGCCTTGCCCGCGGATCCCCGGCTCCCGCGGTGCTCGCAGTGCTCAGCGGCGAGAAATGCGGGATCGGGCCCGCCGTGATGAGTTCCTGCCCCTCCGCGCCCTGCGCTCCTGGAGATGCTTCGCAGCTTTGTTATTGCTGCTCTTGGCGCTTAAATAATCAAACTCTGATCAGCTCCCTGAGTGAAAGCAGACAGATCCCCCTGCGTGCTGGGAGCGGCGTGAGCAGGCGTGGAGGGGCTGGGGATTTATCTCTGTTTAAGTCAGTCTCCCCCACCTCCGAGCCGCGCGGAGATCATTTATGAGTTTAGTAAAAGTGTAGTAAGAATTACCGATCCCTTAATTGGTTAGAATGGCGGAGGGAATCGGAACGGGAAAACATCGGCTGGGGAGCTGCTTCAGCGCTGCTCAGGTTGGAGCAAGTTCCCGATCCCGTTTTTCCCGGGATCAGGTGGGACTCTCAGTAGAATATGTCTCCTCCGGTAAATATCTGTTGTTTAATTTTGTCAAATGTGCCTTCGAGCACAATCGAAGATTAAGCGTTATCAGGAATTACCATAGCTGTGGAACAACGGGCAGCACAATGAAGTCTAATTGCTGCCTGTCACAGCTTTCGATAGGGCCGTGTTTGGAGGGGAGAGAGCAAAACGTTCCGGACCGCTTGGGTCTGGACACGGACAAAGGAGATGCTGTCCCAGAACTGCCACCTCTCCCCGGCCATTGCTTTCAACTGGGCTTTGCCGGTGTGCGGGACTTAGAGAGATTTATGCCGGGTGTGTGATTGGAATGGGGGTCGGGATCTCTGGGAAAGAGGCGGGCAAGCGTCCCCTGCACGGGGGAGGCAGCTCCTCTCGGCTACCGGGGCACCCCCGAGGGCATCTGCCGCCACTGGTCCCGGCCTGGGCTAGAGGAGATTTTTCACTCTCCCTGGTGCTGGCTAGAAGGGAACGGCTGCGGGAAGTGGCGCTGGCCGTTTCCCAGAAGTCCCCAGCCCGTCCAGGGGTAGAACAGTCCGAGCTTTCCTCCCCCTCCTCCGGCTCCACCGCTGAGTGTTTCTCCCAGGACATTCCGCGACGCGCCTGCCGGGCCCTCTGCTTTCGCACGGCTGAGCAGCCCTGGGTGCCGGCGCAGGGCTGAGCTGAGCTGAGCTGAGGTGGCAGCCCAGGAGACCCCCGGCCGAGCACTGCTTTCCCCATCCTCGCTGGGGCTGCTGGCAGCCGCGGGGAGGGAGGATGGCCTGATGGACAAGGGGTCGTCTTGTTTCACCGCTGGGATATGCGAGAGGAGAAGATTCGGAAAGGCTTCGGCAGTTCTTCCTCCCAGGTGGAATAACGGCAGACCTAAGCGATTAAGAAAACAATTTTTCCTTTCGGGAAGATTTATCAAGCTGGGTTATTTCAAGAAAAGAAAAAAAACCACAATAGTTCGTAAAACAGCCCTTTGTGGGAAAGGCTGTTTCTGTTTTTACCAAGAGAGGTCTAGTTTTCATGGGAAAATAAATACACTGCTTAGGCTGGCCTAAGACTTCTATATGTGCGTTGTCCATCGTAGAGCCGAAGATCATAGAATCGACATAGAATCGTTTAGATTGTAAAAGACCTTTAAGCTATCGAGTCCAACCAGCCTCATGTCTCCGTCCGTCACCGAAACGAGCAAACCCAGCAGCAGCCCCGCTCCCGCTCCCGCAGCTCCCCGCGGCCCCGCAAGGCCGCCGTGGGTAGCGGGCAGGGGGTGAGCGCGGTGTGCGGGAGCCCCAGTGCGGCCAGAGCGGGAGACAGAGCGGGAACAAGTACCGAGGCCGGCGGTGTCTGCGGGGGCAGTGCAGTCCCCGCGCACGGGCATGGGCTGCCTTCACAAGCGCCGTCCAGGGGTGCTTTAGTTTGCTGAAGACTCTTAAGAAGCGGCAGATCTTCTAAGCTTAGAGGATATTTACTATCGGCAAAGATAATCAACGAATCTTTCACACTTACGTTACACGTAGATTTCTGTAATAAGTAGATTTATGCATTAAAAGAGAGATTTTTTAGGGAAATTATCTGAAGATAGTTTGTGAAAAAAATAAAATAATTTCACTAATAACAAAATCCGACTGTTATGGTTAAATAGTTTTAAGAGAAAAGGAAATTATACTTGGCTACAACACTAACGACCTATTTTGATTTCTTTTGCGGTAGAATTTACCCTTTGAAACTTAAAACATCCCTTCACATCGCTTCAAAACTGGCGATGCTTGCGGTAAGCTTTGATACCGCGGCTGGAAGGAAGCACCGAAAGTGCACATTATCACCGGGAAGACAAGGGGGTCGGTCTGTCCTGCGGCAGGTAAGCGTTCACGGCGTCTCTGTCACTGTTTTCGCTGCAGAGGGGGGTGAGGTGCGGGCAGGACGCGGCTCTGCGTGGCGGGGGGACCGCGGAGGCACCTGCGGTGCCGCGGTTTAAAACCGGCCGGGGACGAAGCGGAAGAGACAGAGCGGCGGGTCTGGTACTTTGCCATACCCTGCGCCGGGGGCAGCCCTCGAGAGCTGTCTCACGTGTGCTCGTAGAAGCAACATCCCTCCCCCATCCCGACTGATTTTTAATTAGTAGTTCCAAAGGAAGGCGGCAGGATCCCTCTTCTTGCCTTTAGTGAGAGCGTGTCCCGCGGGGGCGAAGGGGGCTGCGGGCTCGCCTCTGCCCCGGATCCCGGCAGGCTCAGCTGCCCTCCCCGGGGGCTTTCTGCCGGGACAGTCGATCTAGATGGGCTCCCGCACCGCCAGAATCATGGCACCCCTCGCTGCCAGGGCCGACCCGAAACCTGCCGTGTCTCCTGGGAGGAAGGGCCGTCCGGGGATAACGTGTAAGGTGCCCTCGGGGGCCCTCCCGCCGCCGCCGCTGCCCGGGAATGCGCGCTGAGGAGCTGCTGTCCAGGAGGCTGGGAAGGAAAGAGAGACTCCGGGGCTTCCCAGGAGCAGTGCCAGGTGAATCTTTCAAAAGCAGGTTGCTCACAGCGCTGCCACCCTCCCCCGCCTGCCCAGCCCTTCCTTCCCTCTCACATACAGACAGGTAGGAGGGACAGGGCCAAGACTGGGCACAGGCCGATCCCGGTCCCCTTGCAAAGGGCACCCACCCCTCCCCTCGCCGGCGGAGCCCTCGGTACCCTGGCACAGCCGGCTTGCGCCTCCTGGGACAGGGAGCACCCGATGTGCGGGGCGGGACCACGGGCGGGCAGCCTGGACCCCGCAGGAGCTTGTGGAAACTCAGGTTCCTCCCGTAGCGGGAGAGAGGCACCTGGAAAGACACTTTCCCCTCGCAGGAAGGGGGTCCGCCCGCACCGGGCTGTGTGAGTTCCCCTGGCTCCCACAAGGGCGGAGGCTTCTCCGGGCGGTCCCCGGGGCCTGCGACCCCACTGCCCTCGGGAGTCCCCACGGACATGCACGGAGCTGGCGGGGGAAGTCATCCAGCACGTACTTACTGGCCACCTGGATCCCTCTAACAGTCTTGCAAGACTCTCCTAAAGCGAAGGGACTTTAGGGTGAGATTTAGTGGCGCTTGCACCAGAAGAAGGGTGGGAGTGATGCCTAGGGGAGATATATTCTCCCACAGTCACCTCTTCCCCTCCATTCCCGGCTCTGCTTGTCTCCCCCCTCCCCCCCGCGTGTCTGGTCCGGCTAGGTTCAGCAGAGCGGGCTGTGGGCAGCCCCTCGGCGGAGGTTGTGTGAATGGAGGATCGGCGTGCTGACTCCTCCTCCCCTGCAAGCGCCTCTATTTGAGCTTTGCAAAGTTGAGGGTGAGCAGGCATCCGACGTGAGGCGTGCGAGGCGGCTGTGCCCCCCTAGCACAGACAGGCAGACACACGCACAGACAGACACGCCACACACGCGGACACTCAGACACGGGCACACCCCACCCTGCCCTGTGCTGCGAGCGGGTGCAAGCCCGGAGGCGATCCTGGAGAACAACCTTTCCCTGTCGCTGCTGCCGGCTCCCGCAGGGCTGGACCCGGGGAGCTGCGTCGCGGAGCAAACTTCCCCCAAAGGGCTGAGCTCGCCGGCCTGGTGCCTGCAGCCGGAGCCGGCCTCCGGCTTGGCGGGCAGGGGCCAGGTGTCCTGGAACAAGTGCGGCCCGGGGGGAGACTGGCTGCCCGGCGGCAGGCAGAAGGTCTGCGAGCAGATGGGCTCCGACGTCCGAGACCTCAACGCGCTGCTGCCCTCCGTGCCCTCCCTGCCGGGCAACAGCAACTGCACCATGCCGGTGAGCAGCGCGGCGCAGTGGGCGCCCGTCCTGGACTTCCCCCCGGGGGCCTCGTACGGCTCGCTGGGGCCGCACTCCTTCATCAAGCAGGAGCCGAGCTGGAACGGGTCGGATCCGCACGAGGAGCAATACCTGAGCGCCTTCACCGTCCACTTCTCCGGCCAGTTCACGGGCACGGCCGGCGCCTGCCGCTACGGGCCCTTCGGCGCCCCGCCGCCCAGCCAGCCGCCCTCGGGCCAGGCTCGGATGTTCCCCAACGGGCCCTACCTGCCCAACTGCTTGGAGAGCCAGCAAGCGATCCGCAACCAGGGTAAGGGCCGCGCTGCCGGGCGCCCCGGGCTCGGGGGGCGGCCCCCGGAGGCGCCCGCTCAGCCGGGCCGGGCCGCGCCTGATGTAAACACCAAGCCCAGTCTCCGCGGCAGCCGAGGCGGGGCAGGCGAGGCAGCCTCCCCCCGCCTG